>CAUYRB010068959.1:0-14471 GCA_963574695.1 Propithecus perrieri
GAGCTCAGGAGTTCGAGACCAGCCTGAGCAAGAGCGAGACCCCCGTCTCTACCAAAAATAGAAAGAAATTAATTGGACAGCTAAAAATATATAGAAAAAATTAGCCAGGCATGGTGGCGCATGCCTGTAGTCCCAGCTACCCAGGAGGCTGAGGCAGGAGGATTGCTTGAGCCCAGGAGTTTGAGGTTGCTGTGAGCTAGGCTGACGCCACGGCACTCTAGCCCGGGCAACAGAGTGACACTCTGTCTCAAAAAACAAATAAATAAATAAATAAAACAAAAATAAGGTTGAAACAAATAAAATTTTCTGGTTAATCTCCAATTACATGTACCCTAATACATACAGTTGTTACTCATCAGGAATTTAATACATTGATAAAATGTGAGAGTTTTGGCTGTGAGAAATTTTGTGTTAGAAAATGTGAGTTGCCAACTGTAGTAAGACCATGAAAGGTAGCTTGACTCAGTATAGAGAGTGTAAGTGTTGGGGTCAGAGAATTAGGTTCAAATTCCAACCTTGACACTTAATAGCTGTGTGGTTTGGGGCAGTTTACTTAAATTCTCTGGGCCTTTTTCCTTCTCTGTACCTTGCTGAATCATGTCATGAATTGTGACAGAACATGAGCTCCTTTTAAGCAGGAACTTTGTTTTTTTTTCACTGCTGTATCTCTAGTGCCTGGAATAATGAATAACTTGCCAAATGTCCAGCACAATATTCAGTACATAGTAGGTGTCAATACAAGGTAACCACTTTTATTATCATAAGGAGAATAATGTTTTTATGAAAATTGTGTCATCTCTGTTTCTAACCAAGCAGGGGGTGCAGGGCTCAAACCTAGGGTACAATTTCAGGAACTCAAGGAAAGATAGGAATGGAGCCAAAGGCATTCAAAAAAATATAACCAGGAAGAGAGCTGAAGTGGATGAGCAAAGAGCTATCCCCAATGAAATATCAGTCTAAAGAAATTGGGCAGAGAATGGAAAATTCCAGCATCAAATTCAGTGCCTGGCATATAGAAGTATTTGACAAGTATTTGTTGAATGAGCAAATGAATCAATGAGTCTTTAACTTGAAGCCAAAAGATGGAACCTGTGACTTTGGAAAAGAACAAGAGGCAAGGCCTGGAAAGGTTCTTTGAGCTAATCCTGAAAATCTGCAACGAAGGGTGGGGGGCCATTGAAAAAGGAGTAGGAGGACAACTTATGGACTGTGTGTCAATAGGACACTTTCTGCCAGGGGAGAATTACATGACAGTATGAAGGGACTTGGGTAGAGACCAGATGGAGTGACCATTGGTCACTGAGAGAAACAGCCTTGACCTTAGTTCAGAGGAACCAGTGTGATGTTCTGTGGACAGGATCAACAAGGGTAATGAGAATAGAGAGGGAAAAATTAAAGAAGCAACAAGTAATGATTACCCTATGAAAGTAGCTCAAGAGATGGAGAAGTACACAATTCAGTTTTGAAAGGGTGCCAATGCCATTCAATGGGGGAAGAACAGTCTCTTCAAGCAAATGGTGCTAGAACAGCTGGAGATCCACATGCAAAAGAATGAAGTTGGACCCTTACCTTACATCATATACAAGATTAACTCAATATGGATTGAAGACTTACATTTAGGAGCTAAAACTATAAAACTCTTAGAAGAAAACATAAGGGAAGTTCTTCATAACCCTGCATTTGGCAATAGCTTCTTAAATATGATGCCAAAAGCACAGGTGACCAAAGAAAAAATAGATACACTGGACTTCATCAAAATTAAAAACTTTCATGCATCAAAGGACATTATTAAGAGAGTAAAAAGGCAACCCACAGAATGGGAGAAAATATTTGCAAATCATATGTTATAGACTGAATGTTCATGTCTCCCCAAAATTCATATGGTAAAGCCCTAACCCCCAATGTAATGGTATTTGGAGGTGGGATCTTTGGGAGGTAATTTGGTTTAGATGAGGGCACGAGGATAGAACCCCTAATGGGACTGGCGTCCTTATAAGAAGAAGAAGCGAGGCCAGAGCTTGCTTATTCTCTGTGCTGCACAAAGAAGAGGTCTTGTGAGGACAAGTGGTATGGTAGTTACCTACATGCCAAAAGAAGAGGCCTCAGAATGAAAGCTACCTTGCCAGCACCTTGATCTTGGACCTACCAGCCTCCAGAACTATGAGAAAGTAAATTTTTATTGTTTAAGCCATCCAGTCTATAATATTTTGTTATGGCAGCCTGAGCAGACTAGGACATCATATATCTGATAAATATTTAATTTCCAGAATATTTGAAAAAGCCCTATAACTCAACAAGAAAAAGATAACCCAAATTTAAAAATGAGCAAAGGACTTGAATAGACATTTCTCCAAACAAGCTATACAAATGGCCAATAAGCACTTGAAAAGATGCTTAACATCATTAGTCATTAGGGAAATGCAAGTTAAACCACAATGAAATATCGCTTTGTACCTACTAAGATGGTTATAAAAAGAAAACCCAGAAAATAACAAGTGTTGGTGAGAATGCGGAGAAATAGAAACCCTTGCACATTGTTGATATGAATGTAAAATGGCGCAGCTGCTGTGGAAAACAGTTTGGGCTTTTTTCAAAAAGGTTAAACATTGAACTATCATATGTTTATGCAATTCTACTCCTTGGTGTTTACCCAAAAGAATTGAAATCCAGCACTCAAACAGATACTTATATATTAATATCCATAACAGCACCATTCACAATAGCTAAAAGGTGGAAACAACCCAAGTATCCAACAACAGATGAATACATAAATAAAATATGGTATATGCATATGTTAGAATGTTATTCAGCCATACAAATGAATAAAGTTCTGATACAACTACAATATGGACGAATCTTGAAGACATTATGTTCGGTGAAGTAAACCAGACACAAAAGGACAAATGATTCCACTTATATGAAATTCCTGGAATAGGTAAATTCATAAGACAAAAAGTAGATTACTGGTTATCAGGCGGGAGGTGGGTATGGGGAGTTATTGATTAACAGTTATGGAGTTTCTGTTTGGGATGATGAAAGGGTTTTGGGAATGGATGGTGGTGATGGTTGCACAACATTGTGAATACGCTTAATGCCACTGAATTGTAGACTTGCAAATGGTTAAAATGGCACATTTTATGCTACATATATTCTACCACAATAACTGTAATAAAAAGAGAAACAGAGACGCAATGCTCCCACCTGGAGTCACTGTGGTAGGCTGAATAATGCCCCCTTTCCCCAAGGATGTCTACACACTAATCCCCAGTGTTATGCCTGTATAAGTTATATTATCTGACACAAGGGACTTTGTGGATGGAATTAAGGTTAGGGATCTTAAAATAAATGAGATTATCATGGATTACCTGGGTAGACCCAATGTAATCACAAGGGGCCTTAAAGGTGGAAGAGGAGACAGAAGAGTAGGTCAGAGAGATACCACAGAAGAAGAGGTAGGAGAGACTGGCAGTGTGAGAGGGACTTGCCTCCCCCACCATTGCTGGCTTTGAAGATAGAGAAAGGGAACCATGAGCCAAGGAATTCAGGAGACCTCTGGAAGCTGAGAACAGCCCTCAGCTGACAGGCAGCAAGGAAATGGGACCTCAATCCTACAACCACAAGGAACTGAATTCTGCCAACAGCCTGAATGAACAAAAAAACACAGATTCTCCCTTAGAGCTTGCAGAAAGGAATGTAGCTCTGCAGACTCCTTGATTTTAGTCTGCCAAGACCTGTACTGAACTTACAGAATTGTAAAATAATAAATTTGTGTTTTTTAAAAAAGGAAAAAAATGGGGAAGCTATTGAAGAGGAGGCTTTTACTATGTGACTGATAGACAGCCAGGGCCCAGAGGAGGGGTTTTGCTAAATTGTTAGAAAAGAGAGAGCAAAAATGACCATCAAAAGTTCCGTACCAGATTGTATTTTCCAAAGATGGCTACGACAATATCTCCCATCCCATGTGCTCTTCTGCAATAAGAACTTGCCACTCCTTCATCAAGAAGCCCTTCCTCTTGAACATGAGCTGGCCTTAGTGACCTGCTTGTAAACAATGGAATGCAATGAAAGTGATATTGCATAATGTCTGAGGCTATGTCAGAAAAGACCAGGCAGCTTCTGCCTGGTTCCCTTGACATATTCATTCTCCACATGCCACTTCTCTTGGAACTGAGGCTTCATGATGTGAGGAAGCCCAAGCCACACAGAGAGGCCAGTTAACAGTCCCAATTGAGCCCATCCTTGAAGTCATCCCAGCTCAGGTGCCAGATGGGTGAGTGAAGAAACCTTTAGATAATTCCAGCCTTCAGTTGTTTGAGCCACCTCCAGCTAAATCCAAATCTATGTGTCCCCCAAATTGCAGCACATAGATAAGCCATCCTTGCTGGGCCCTGTCCAAATTTATAACCTGCAGAATCTGTGAGAATTAAATGGCCACTGAGTTTGGGGTATATTAGTCAGAGTTCTCCAGAAAAACAGAACTTATAGGAGATTAGTATAAGGCTTTGGCTCATGTAATTACGGAGGCTGAGAAGTCCCATAATCTTCTGTCTGCAAGCTGAAGGCCCAGGAAAGCCAGTGGTATAGTTTAAAGATCTGAGAGCCAGATAGCCAATAGTGTAGATTCCAGTCTGCGTCTGAAGGCCTGAGAACCAGGAGTGCTAAGGGCAGAAGAAGATTGATGTCCCAGCTCAAGCAGTCAGGCAGAGAGAGCTCAAATCCAACCTTCCTCCATCTTTTTTCTCTATTCAGGTCCTCAACAGATGGGATGATGCCCTTCCACATTGGGGGAGGGCCATCTGCTTTACTGGGTCCACCGATTCAAATGCTAACTTTTCCCCTCACAAAAACACTCTCACGGACATACCCAGAAATAATGTTTAACCAGCTATCTGGGCATTCTATGGCCCAGTCAGGTTTACATATAAAATGAACTATCATAGTGTGTTTTGTTATACAATAATGGACAACCAGAACAAGTGTGAAAGAAGACAAAACAAATTTAGTAATACCCACAAGGAGGCAACGGAGTGAAGAGGCAAAGATCATTACAGAGTCTCTTGCTTGAGGGCTAAGGGAATGGTTGTCCTCATTACTCATGACATGTGGATTGCCAGTGAGGGAGAAGAATCAAGGAAGGAGAGAAGTGTGACTTTCCCTTTTTGGAGAAGCATCAAAACATGGGATCCCTTCTGTTTTGATGAAAGTTGCCCTATAGCCAGTCTCAGCACTGTGAGGAGTACCACTTTAATTCTCAAAAGTATTAAATTTCAATTTTTTTTGCAGCAAAAAAGTAAGGATTGATCAGCTTACAAGAATTATTGTCAGTTGGCTAAAGTAGAGTACAAACCTGCATATTGAAGTGCCAATGAAGAATGTGTTCCAACGTATTGAATTTTTATGAAAAACTGTTAAATAATGAAAACTACTACTACTAATGCTTGCTGCAGGCCTTTTCAAATAACCTAAATTATGACTGTTCAATAAATACAAATCTGAAAAAATCATGAGATTGAAGAATTATGTCCTAGGCCATCCTCAGAGGATCCAACAGAAATGCTCTCATAGAAAGCAGCTTTAGCATTCCACAAAGATAACTGTACTGAGAAATCAAGCTGTGATGCAGATTGAAATAGGAGAGCCTTTAGCTGAATGAGAGATTCATAACAATTAGTACCCACAACCTCGGCTACAGGGAAAATTAAGGAAAA
The DNA here is from genome assembly GCA_963574695.1 of Propithecus perrieri. Taxonomy (NCBI): domain Eukaryota; kingdom Metazoa; phylum Chordata; class Mammalia; order Primates; family Indriidae; genus Propithecus; species Propithecus perrieri. The sequence continues at coordinate 5,709 of CAUYRB010068959.1, forward strand.
AGTAGACTACAGGTAACTGAGGTTTAACAAAAGATTCCTTGAAAGGAACCTCATGAAAAGTCAGTTTTGTTTCTTTTTAAAGGGTAAAGATCCTAACAGGTGGCCACACCTATGTTCTTTAGAACCCCCTGGAATCTGCCTCCCTGTTAATTAGAACTGTGTCATTTAAGAGCATCATTAAGACCAAATTCAACTTGCATGTTTAACTACTCAGCTGTGCTACATTAGCTAATTTGGTCTCTTTAAATCTCCTCCCCTTACATTCTGGTACACTACATTGGTTTGTATTTTTCTTATATGTTTGACTCTCCTGCGTCTTTTTTGTGAATTTTTCTCCCTCATTAACTGTAGTTGGTTTCTAAGCCCCATCCTGTGGTTTCTGCTCTTTTCATTTTGGGCTTCATACCTTCAGGGGACTTCTACACACACACAATGTAAGTACCCCTTCTTTAAGAACTACGTACCGGTTCCTTACCTCTGTATCTCCCAGTTCGTTCTCCTAACTCACTCTTCAATTCTACCCCTCCACTAAGCTGTTTTCCTCAGTTAAAAATATGAGAACCCATTATCTAAAGTGGTCAAAACGATTTTTAAGTGGGAATGGGCATAATACCTTTTTATTTTTATCTAATTAATTTGCTTTGCGAATCCTATTTTCAGTAGTAGCATTCAAGTAAAATCCCAGTCAGCCACTCTGAATTATTCTGATACAAATTGTGAGGATTTTAAATAGAAAGCTAAAGTCAACATTGGATAACATGGATATTATCTTGCAGACTTTGAGGGAGAAAAATTGGAATTCTCTCCCCATCAGCATGAGAAAGATGGACTAGACTAGGTCACTGCTTGTTAAATTGGACTATATGAGCACTAGGGGTTCTGTGACCTCCCTTCAGGGGTGCCAGTGGGATGTGAGGGAGGCGGCATCCAGCAGGTAAAGCCCCCCCAACCCTTGTGCCTCACAAATGTCAACCAGAAGGACTCCACATTCAGGTGTTTTTCATATTGTAAGATTTTGTTTATACAAAGATTTCAGAATCTAAAATTTTTTTGAACATTTTGCAAACGAGCTGATCTCTTAGACCTCCCCTAGTTCTTATATTCTATGCTTCTGTCAAGTCACTTGAAAGAGGGTGCAGGATCAGGACTATAAACAACATAGCTTAACTATATCTTCATAATATACTTTCATGTGTTAGACAAGTTCAGACAGCAAGTGCAAAGGGAGCTTTATTGTATTGTATTGTGCAGCTCTGCTGATGCTCTTGGTTTTCAAGGGCAATAATGCTGCTGCTTCACTACAATTCTTTAGCAAAATTCTTTAGCAAAATTGAAGATGCCTGCATTTCGTAATCTCCTGTGCCAGTTAAGGCATCTTTGGGCTTTGAATAGCTAGACCTTGAAGACTTAACAATCGGTGTAGCAGATGCTGCTGGTGTCCACCTGTATTTTTGTCCTCATCATTCCCATATATGCCCACAGCTTCTTGCCATAAGCACCTGTGACCCTGTGCCTGAGGGCTTTCTCTGGCCACAGGTGCATGCTTGGTCTCTGCACAAGGAAGACTGGAAGTGCCAGGGAATTGATGTCTCCAGGACTAGCCCTCAAGTAATGAAGGACAGGAGTTAGTGGATAGTCTAGCTTCACCACCCTTATGTGGGACAATTCTGAGGCATGTTTTATGAAGTCACCCAAAGGTCCCCAGTAGAGTTAAACCATAATTTCCCAAAGCAATAACTTCATTAACTCACCTTATATTGCTTTCTTTTCTTTTCCTGTCTCTCCTATTGTTCTTCTTGGTATCACCTGCAAAATAAACTACTCCCAAATATGGTATGTCCCAAATAAACTATTTGCATTCATATCCTTCCCCCAGGGTCTGCTTCTGGGGAAGATCCCAAGTATATCAGTCAGGGTTCAGTCAGAAGACATAAATCCCACCAGTTATTTTAACAGACAGAATTTAATAGAAAAATTGTTAATAAGGTAAAAAAGTTGTTAACTTGGTATTTGTATTAGTTTCCTGGGGATGCCATAATAAAGTATCACAAACTGGATGGCTTAAATGGCAGAAATTTATTGTCTCACAGTTCTGGAGGTCAGAAGTCTAAGATCAAGGTGTTGGCAGGGTTGATTCCTTCTGAGGGCTGTGAGGGGAATCTGTTCCAGGGCTCTCCTAGCTTCTGGTGGTCTCAGGCTTTCCTCGGTGTGTAGGTGGTGTTCTCCCTGTGTCTTCACACTGTCTTCCCTCTGCATGTGTTTGTCCCTGTGTCCCAATTCTCCCTTCCCCTTTTTTAAAGCCCAGACCTCTCATCTCAGCATTTTCCCCTTTTTGAAAGGACACCTGTCAAATTGAATTAGGACCCATTCTAACGAACTACTCTTAACTTGATCATCTGCAAAAACCCTATTTCCAAGTAAGGTCATATTCATAGGTACTGGGAGCTAGGACTTCAATATCTTTTGGGGGGACACGATTCAACCCGTAACAATACTTGAAGAGGCAAAAAGAGAACTCTAATGTATCATGTAGGTAGCAACTTTAGGAAACAGCTACCGACCCTAGGGCTGAGGGAACAAAGGGAAAAAATTGAAATTATTAAAACTTAAGAGGCCTGGAGGAAGAACCATGAGAAGCTGAAATGCAAATGCTTGAGGAATGGACACCAATTATCTTGTGCTGGTGTCTTTGTGCTGAGAGAAGGGGCCTCACAAGGCCTGGACCCAGATCTCTGAGGAGGGGGTGCTGGCTATCTGGGTGTCTCTGGGGTGGGGGCATGATGAGACTGGTTCTGCAAGTGTTAGAAAAACTGAAAACTGGATTCAGCTGCTGCTATAGGAAGGGACTGCCACAGCTGGGACTAGGAAGTGAGGTTGGGATGACTGTTACAGGAGCAAGAAGCAAAGAGGTAGTAAATAGGAAGGAGCATGTCCCTTCTGCTTCCAGCCTTGCCTCTCTCTCTAGCTCTCTCTATGGGCAGTGCCTAATACGGAGCAGTTGGCAAAGCAGAAATGTGGTTTGTAGAATCTCAGTCTCAGCATAAGGTATAGAAGGATGGATTTGGAGCTGAGAGAGAATAGCTTAACTGGCACACCAACCTTAGACAATCAGGCAACTCAGAAAAGTAAGATTTCTATCCCAAAGAAAGTAAAGACTAGGCCTAAGTCTTTACTTAATCATGAGTGCTTGATTAATGGCAGTTAACAAGGAAGTATCTGAGTGAGAAAGAAACACCTTATGTAGAGGTGTGGCTATAAAGTAATGTGATTGAATTTTTAACAACATATTAGAACTTCAGCAGACAAATGAGAACAGTTCTCTTCAAACAGTTTCATGGGAATTTTTTCAACTCATTCTTTCCATATGGCCATTCTTTGGAATTTCTCTTTGGGAGTCTGTGGCCTGCACTTTCATTTAATCCATGTTGTCATTTGTTTGTCTTTTGAGGGTGAATTAACTTCTTGGAAACAACTTAATGTCCTCCCAAGCTAAACATGGTGAAGAAAAGTTACATAATCAGATTTGACTCTACTTTTTTCTTGACAGGTTGGGAAGAGGGGTTTGGGGGGTGATGTGTCAAAATGAAGGTATAATTTCTGTCTCAAGATGGTATCTGGCCAGTGGTCTCTGATGCTATAATTCTCAACTTGTCAGTAAAATAATCATGAGCAGAGAAAAAGATGAAGGCTTACAATAACAAAGAAAATCAAGAGTGACATTTTGTCATTTACCAACTCTGTAAAAATTCACTTAATTACAAGGGTGATGTGCTTGTTTAAAAAATATAATATAATTTGTGATCTACTGGTACCTTGCCATCAATTACAGAAAAAAATCTGCAATGTGATAAAGAAGGTCATTTCATGCTTCCTTCACTGTCTGCTCTGTGGCTCAGAATCATCAGGTCTGGATCTACCAGAAAACTTTCTGTTGGTATATCCCTTCTTATATTTATTAGGGACCAAAAATCTTTCAGAAAATGATTGTCAAGGAAGTAGGGGAGGGATTGATAATACCTCATTATAGTTGAAGAGACCAGAAGAACCCTTATCATAGTACATGCTGACGATTATAGTTTTCCATGTTCTTTATTGACTTAGAGAAACACAAAACCAAGATATAGGGGTGGAAAAAAGTTCCAACTTAGTACTGCAGAGCTTCCCAAAGTGAGTATATTCTGGGCAGTGAAAATTGAATTGAGAACAACACACATCAACCCTATTGGACTCTCAAAAGATGAACTGAACCATACCCAGAGGAAAATGAGAACAACCAAAGTCTCTTTTGATAAGAACTGGGCCAGGCTGGGCCTCTAACACCCTAACAAAATAAAGGGAAAAAGTAGATTGAGAAATCCCAAATCAGTTTCTTTGGTAGAATAAAGAAATAGTGAAATAACCAAACCTCTGGAAAATCACACCATTCATTTCCGTAATAAATGTTTGTTGAAAACCTACTATGTACCAGGTACTGTGCTATGAGTTGGGGATAAAATGGGTGAACAAAAAAGATACAATTCTTGTCCTCATGGAGCTTATAGTCTGGTGAAGGAATACAGATAAATAAACAGTCAATACACACAATTATCCCACAATATAGTATGATAAATCCTATGGTGTGAACAAGTCATTTTTGAGAAATTGGAAGCAGCTCAGTATTCGTAAAGCCCAGGGTTGGAAGGGCTGACTGTTGAGAGATGAAATGGGAAGAGGTTAGCAGAGGCCCAATCATATAGGACCTTTTAAGCCTAGGGAATCTGAAATTCATCCTAAGTGCAATGGTGGCCCATTAAAATGTTTCAAGCGGGAGGCTTAGAATTAGGTAAAATTACTCTGGTCATATATGGAGAATATTTCAAAGAGGGCAAAACTGGAGTATAGTTTGTACACTGTTGCAACAATCTATTTGGGTATGTATCTCCCAAATCAATGGGGATGGAAAAAGGTGGGTGGATTTGGGAGATATATAAGAGGCAGATATTGCGGAACTTTGTCATTGATTAGATGTGGGGAGTGAGGGAGAGGGGAGAGTCACAGAAGATGCCAAGCTTTCTGGCTTGGACAACTTAGTGGAGGGTAATGCCTTTCACTGAAGGGAGGATATAGGAGAGGCATGATTTAAAGAGAGCATCCACCAAGTGGAAATTTTGGATGTATGTAGGTTGAGAGAATTTGTGGGGCTTCCAAGTAGAATGACATCTAGGCAACCGGATATATGAGTGTAAAGCTTAGGAGAAAGATCTGGGCTATAGAAACAGATTTGGGAATTGTCAGCACATAGAGATGATAATCAGAGCTATGGACATCCATGAGAGTTCCTTGGGAATAAAGAGTTAAAACAGTTGCTTGGTTATATCATAAAAGCTGCTGAGGTGCCTCACTTTACCTATCCGAATGAACAGATTGAAGGAAATAGGAACTTCCATATAGAGAATGGGCACTATTATTTACTAGCTACACTAATGATCTAAATTATAAGGCTATTTTTCTGGACCAATAAACCAAATCATCCTATCTCTAGAAACAGTCATACCCCTATTTCCTTTGGTGAAGAAAGTCTGCTCTATGTATTAATAATTGACAATGGACTTCATCTTGAAAACCACCTACTCTTTTTTTTTTCACCTACTCTTTTAAGTTTCAATTCTTGGTTTTCAAGATGAAGTCCACTTTTCCATTCTTTGGCCCAGACCATGGTACATTTAATGCTCCAAGATAATTTTATGAACCACTGCAAGGACAGTTGAGCAGTCTTTCTATAAAATTACTTGACTATATCAGTGCATTGTAAAGCCATATGAAATGATATTCTTTTAACCCCAGCAAAACTCAAATATGCACCAATCTGGCCGTTATTCCAATTGCCCTTACTTAGAATGCTGAATACTCCACTGGAAATATTTTGGGCAGGAACTCAAATACTGGCATGCTTTAAGGACCCCAAATGGCTATTTGACATGTTTCAATAGATGCTCAAGGTTGCTGGTCTAGAAAGGAACAGGTACCTATATTTTCAGAAGGAAAGCCAAGATTTTGTTCAATCCATCAGAGTTTACCAGATTAAAATTTCCAGAATCGAAAGAAGATTTTTAAGAAGGTTTCCTTTGCTTTTATTAATTGTCAAATAACCAGTGAGATATTTGATCAGAATATATAAATATTTCATAATATTTGGGCTTCCATTTAAAAACAACAGCCTCTGGAAGTTAATAAGGAATTGTGAGTGACTATAGAAAAACATGCCTCTTTTATTTTAAATAATCTGTTTATTGAGAGAAAGATGCAGAATAAGGATAAATTGGATGATAGGCACCAGTTCTTCTTTGTAGGTGTGGTAAAATTCAGGTGTGAAACCATCTGGTCTGGGACTTTTCTTTTTAGGAATGTTTTTTATTGCTGTTTCAATTTCAGTACTTGATATTGGTAAGCAATTTACCATTTTCCTTTGTTTCTGAGAAAAAAATAAAAAAAAAAATTGGAAAAATGAAACAATGGACATCCATATACCATCCACATAGAATCACCCATTGTTAACCCTTTCCCACATTTGGTGTTCTCTCTCTCTTTGTCTCTCCATATAGTTTTATCCTCCAAACCATTTGAAAGTAAATTATAGACATTATGACTTTACACCCCTAAATACTTCAGTATGTATTTCTTAAGAAAAAGGCCATAATAAGGATACATAATGAGAATACCATTATTACACTGAAGAAATTAATGTCATTATAATGATATTATCTAATTTGAAGTCTGTATTTAAAACATCCCCAATCGTCCTCAGTAATGACCTTTATAGCTGCTTTTTTAAAAATCCAGGATGCTTTCAAGGACCACACATTGCATTTAGCTATCACATTTTTTTGTTTTCTTTAATCCAGAACAATCTTTTAAACTATTTTCTGGGGAAGAGGGAGAGAAAGCTTTTACAACAATGCCATTTTGAAGAGTCCAGACAAGTTATCTTGTGAAATGTTCCACAATTTGGATTTGTCCGATTGTCTGCTTATGATTAGATTCAGATTACACATTATTTTTTTCTTTTTGGCAAGAATCGCTTGTGCATGATGCTCCACACATCACACTGGGAGGCGCATATCCTCAAGTTTTCCCATCATTCATTGTACCAAAATTGAGCTTGTAGCTAAGGTAGTATTTAGCAGATTTCTCCACTGAACCTTTTCGGCTTTGTGCCTAGACAGTGATCTGTGGTGAAGAAAGCAAGACTGTGTAAATATTCTGTTCTCTGACAGCTATTCATCAAGTTCTGAATAAATTATTACAATGGTGGTTGTAAAATGATAATGTTTATCATTTTTTCTGTGTTTATTGGCTGGCATTCTTCTAAAAAACAAGGGTTTTTCTCTCCCCTCTTTTTTGGAGTATCGTTGTGGACTTATGGATTTTTATTTCTTACAAAGTTCAGTGTGTTGTTGAGTGGAATACTACTAAGCATAAAAAAGAATACAATAATGTCTTTTGCAGCAGCTTGGATGGAACTGGAAGCCATTATCATAAATGCAGTATCTCGGAAACAGACAAATACTGCATGTACTCACTTATAAGTAGGAGCTAAACAGTGAGTATACAAATCACAGAGTGGTATAATGGACTTTGGGGACTCAGAGGTGGGAGCGTGGGAGGAAGGGATCAGAAATTACCTATTGGGTACAACACACTATTTGGGTGATGGATGGGTGCACTAAAAGCCCTGACTTTGACACTACACAATTCATCCATGTAACAAAAAAATCACTTGTGCAAATTAAATCTATTGGGAAAAAAACACAGAAAAGGCGTTAGCATTAAACCAAAAAAAAAAAAGTTCAGTGTATTGTAATTTATTACAATTATTGTTCACTTTGATGTTCAAATTGACCCAAATTTGGCCACTCTGGCCATTTTTGCTTTAGAAGGAATACAGGTAGATGTCAAGGAACACAATGACTCCTACAGTAAAGAAGGGGATGGCCAACAAAATGCTAGAATATCAGGACACATTCCAATCTCATCATGCCACAGGGCTTAGGAGCATCTCTTTCTTTCCTCCCTTCAAACCAGTAAAGGCTCTGACTTCTATACCTGGCAGCTGCTCTAAGGAAGGGTTCCCATATTTCTGTTCACATATACTACTGGCAACTGCTTTTCTTCAAGGTAATTTGGTCCTACCTCTAGGCCTGGCCATGGTCCATCCATCTAAGATAATACCTCATCTTTTTCTCATTTGCTGCCATGACTGAACATGCTCTGGTATAATCTCAAATTCTGTTACTTCTGGTTGCTACAGGACTGATTTTGCTTAGGAAAAAAGAAAACCTATACTAATTAGGATATTGATACGACTGTTGTAACAGAGAACTCAAACTAAGAGTGGCTTAAACAAAGTGAAAGTTTATTTCTTTTTTTTTTTAATTTTTTTTTATTTCAGCATATTATGGGGGTACAGATGTTTAGGTTACCTGTGTTGCCCTTGATTCCCGCCCCCAAGTCCGTGTTTCAAATATGTCCATCCTTCGGGTAGTGCACATTGCACTCCTTGTGTATACAAATACCCCTCCCCTCCTCCCTCCTCCCCCCTCCTCCCGCCACCCTACCCGTTCCCCAACATCCAATAGATGTTCTGATATGTGCATTTATGTGTTGATTAGTTAATACCAATTTGATGGTGAGTACAAATGGATCCCGTTCTGCTGCTCTTATGGTGCCCCACTTTGGATAATGGGCTTAAGTTTAATCCAGGAAAGTGTAAGAGGTGCTAGATCA
>CAUYRB010068961.1:0-21085 GCA_963574695.1 Propithecus perrieri
TCTTCTTCCTTCTCCTGCTCCACTTTCCTCTTCTTCTTCATTTGGAGGGGTACCTTTAAAATTCCCATTTCAATTTTCTTAACTAAGTAAATTCTTATTATTCCTAAATCATAGACAAAAAGGTATATTGTTTAACTAGATTTCCCAATTAACTATTATAAGATATGATTTTAAGTTTTCAAGGAAGCAGGATATAATTAAATACAATTAACATCATTTTCATGCTATACAGGCTTTAACTTAGGTTTTTACCTCTTGTAGGCATTTAGGTCTAAGCAATGCTTTCACGTCATTATAATGAATAATGATTATGTGTGTTTCATACCTTTAGAGGTCTAGATTCTAGATGTATGTGATTTTAATATGTAAACAATTTTTTTTCCCGTGACTTTTGAACATTTTTCTTTAATATGTGTATGCTATTTTCTTTTTCTCTTTATCACAGATTTAGTCTTGGGTTGTAAAACTGTCTTGTGTTTTACTGAGCCATAAAAATCCTTGCACACTGATCATAGAACCACAAAACCATCAGTGGATTTATCAGATTGACTAATCTATAACCTCGTAGTTTATTGGGCAATAAAGAAGCATTGGTATATGTTATACTTGCACCTTATTATGAAAAACTCTGGGCTGGTCATGTTAAGGGTCTAGAACAGTGTTTTCTGTTTGAGAATTCCTATGAGTATTAGTTAGGAATTCAGTGAAATACTATCTAACTCAACATCTATGGAACACATTTGTAGTTCTTACATCTCAGAGTATTCAAAGTGCCACATTCTAAGGATGGCAATAATCTAATATAGGTTGCAATTTAATTGTGTCTCTTATGCTTGAAGGGAAGTTTCAGTTTCACAAAAGCCTCTTAATATAATACGCTGGATCATTTTCACCCATGTTTGAGGACGTAGACATTTATAGATTTGTCGGTTATCATCTAGAAAGGCTATCTTAAGTATTAATTGTATATTTTTAGTGAAGTGAATTCTCACAGTATTAGTAGAGCTGTGTTGCATAAACATAACATGGAGAACCCAACTGCCAGAAAAATCATACTTACCCTAATTACTCATGATAAACGAAACAGAAGGTGCTTATTAGATAAATGCTGTTTTCATTAAATTTCTATTTTCTCATCGAAAGCATTTATAAAGTCTGTCTCTTTGAGGTTGTTTTACTTTTTGTTCTTGCTTTGGTTTGAAAATTTTCAAGCACGAACACTATATACACTAAAAAGCTCATCTGAAGTATACAGCAGGAATACTTGAAGTTGCAGCAGGTTGAGTTTTAAACTCTATGGCAAAATTTTGAAAAAGTTCAGAATTTGCACATAATAAGCTCATTTGCTTTTAGGAAAATAATATATGCTGTCCTGCTGATTGCTATAATGCAGATGAAATTTATGCATACATCTAAAATTATAAAACCTGTGGGGGATTTTTTTCTTCTCCTATATGTTGGTTGAAATTAATTTCCAAAAGCAAAAGTTAGGATTCTGTATTATTTTATCCATAGGAAACTCCTCTATACTTGTCCTTTGAAATGGCAGACTACAAAAGTGTGTTGGAGAAATGATGTCTCTGACATGCCTTTTCCTGATCTCATCCCCCTCAGAGAAATCAGTATCCTGAAAATTGTGCTTTTTCTTCCTTTCTTTATAGTTTATTGTATCTGTCTCCATCTTTTTAATTTATCCATGTAGATTTCTAAAAGTACCTATTTTAGGTAATAAAGATATTGCCTGTATATTTTAACAAACATTTTATGGTTTTGCCATTCATATTTAAGTTCTTAAATGCCTTTGATTTTTGTGTATGGCATCAAGTAGGAGGATCCAGTTATATTTTTTCTGATAAAAATGACCAATATATTGAATACCACGCTTTCCACTAGAGTTGTAATGCTAGTTCTATCACACAGTAAGTTGTTCTGTACCTATGAGTCTGTTGTAGTGCTCACTATTCTATCACACTGATCTGTTTTCCCATTTTCTACACTGATATCACACCATCTTAATTACAATAGTTTATAATTAGTTTTTTTTTTTTTTTAAAGAAAGTGTGTTGCTCTGTCACCAGGTTGGAATTCCTGGGCTCAAGCAATCCTCCTGCCTCAGCATGTACAGCTTTCTCTGTTTTTTTTTTTGGTAGAGATGGGGTCTCACTAAATTGCCCAGGCTGATCGTGAACTCCTGGCCCCAAATGGTGCTCCCACCTTGGCCTCCCAAAGGGCTGGGATTACCAACCCAACCTCTTCTATGCCCACAGGTAACTAATATGATGAATTTTGTTTACTATTTCCCTTGATTTCCCTATAGTTTCACTACCTATAAATCTATATTTAGATTTTAAAACTGTTTTTTAATTTCACGTGGTGAAATCATACTATGCATATTTTTCTGAGTCTTGGTTTTCTTCCCCTCAACATTATGTTTTTGAGATTTCCCTGATGTTCAAATATTCTCTGTGGTAGTCCTTTATATCAATGCACCACATCTTATGTGTATATTTTAACACAAATGTATATGGAGTTATTCCTTTTTCTTTTTTTGTCTTTTATTTATTTCAATGAATGTTCTTGTTCACATTTCTTGTATAAGAGTAAGCTTTTCCTTAGAGCATCACCATAAGGGAAATTATTGAGTAGTAAGCAATACCCATATTCCATTTTATTATATAATTCCAAAATATTTTCCAAAAGGATTGTACAAATTTATCCTCCCACTAGAAGTGTTTAAGAATCCCTTTTTTCTTGTATATCTTTTCTAAATCCTGATATCAGAATTTGAAACTTTTGCCCATCCAATAGTATACAATGATATCTCTGGGTTTTTAATTTATATTTCTGTATTAATAATGAGTTGATTTTTACACATTTATTAATTCATTTTGCTATTTGGTATTCCTCTTGCTGAATTATAGGAATTGTCTCTCTCTCTCTCTGGCTCCATATATATACATATGAAACCTATGTGCCCATATATACATATGGAATTCTGATTTTTGGTTTTATGCATTGCAAATATCTTTTCCCAGTTAGTAGCTTTGTATTTTTATCCTCTCTATGGTATTTTATCATGAAAAAGGCTATGGTACCTTATGATGAATAGATTTCCTCATTTTATATGTAGTTTGAATTCACCAGTTTAATTTTTCTTTACAAGCAGTGCTTTTGTGTTTGATGGAATTCTTCCCTACCCTGGAGTGCCCCAGTAAAGGAAGCAATTGGGTGTTTCCCCAGTAAAATAAGTTACTAGATCTCAAGCTAACATCCATGTTATTATATTTTCTATAAGTTGTTAGCTTTACCTTTCACATTTAAATCTTTAGTATAGCGAAGATAAACTTTTTAAAATTTTCTAAATGCTAAAATATGCCCAGATGAGGCCAGAGTAGCCTACTACTTGCACAATACATAGTGCTTGTTATAGACCTGTCCTTAATTTTTTAGAGTAAGAACTTTGGAATTAACGTTTAGGCAATGGATCTGGTGGTATTTGAGCAAAGAAGAGACATGAGTCTCTAAAAAGAGTCATTAAAAAATGACATGAGAAAAATTTACCTGTAATATTCTCTAAGGGATTGGAGGCTATTAGAGGCACTGTTGGAAAATGCAAATAATAGATAGATGATCAATTAACACACAGAATCAGATTGTCAAATCAGACTCTCATGAATCAGAACTCCTACTCAGTATCAAACTTTATTAAAAAATGCCAAACATAGAAGCAATCAAGGGTCTCAGAGGAAAGAGGGATGTCAAGGGCAGCTCTTCAGCTCTTTCCTTCTGTCCTAGAATAGATGAGGTCTCCATATGAGGACCAAAATGATCGTCCCACACGGTAGGAGCAATTAATTACAAAATATCTCCATTTTACCCTTGAGAGGGTCATGTTGTGCCTGACATTCTTCAGGGAGTCATGCTTCATAGATCTGGGGTTCTATTTACCATCGATAATGCTCGGGCAAGAACATTCTGCCAAGGGCATTTCAAAGATAAAGTCTCTTTCTCGTAGCAAATATCATTAGTCTACTTATCCAGAGCTTCAGTTATTAAGGACAACAGACCAGAACAGTGGTCTTTTTTTTATTCCACCTCCCTGACATATGGCCCTGGGAAAAGCTCATAAATGGATCACAAGTCATATGTTTTAACTCCTTTCTTCCAGGTAGAAAGGTAAGAATGGAAAAAAGGGAAGGGATTTGAAACAAAAGATGAATAGTATTATTATAAAAAGAGAGTTTCCTCCTAGGATTAGAACTAGGTTGATTTGGAGTGTGACAACTTCTCCAATAAAATTATAAAAAACTTGAAGGAGAACTGATCTTGAAATAGACACAACCTGTGTTTAAGCATGTTCAGTTAAAAGGGATATTGGACTTGAAAACAAAAATATTCAGTAAACAATAAAGAAGAAATGTCAAGTCTAGAGCTATAGAATGAATAATCCACAAATTTAAAACTCATGGCTAGGTTAGTTTTTTGAGTAGCTCGATGAAGAACTTGGGTCAGTACAGGCTTGAGATGTAGAGAACAAAGGACTGATACTGTGACAATTATCTTTTTATTTTTACCCTGACTTTTCCTCTAAATGTTGGAGTTTATTACAGGAACTGGGAGAAACAGGTGTGTAAAATATCAAAAAATCCAGGGATTCAAAAAAGTGAAAAAGAAGAAAGAAATATCCAAAAGCAAAGAGGTCAAGGAAGAAAGGACTCAGGAAGGGACAATTGAATAAGTTTATTAGAAAGAAAGTGTTGATGTTCAAATGAATATAGTCAAAAGCCTATCTGTAGAGGGTTCAGTGGTGGCCCCCAAAAGATATGTCCATGTCCTAGTCCTGGGAACATGTGAATATTACATTATGTGATAAAACAGTGAATATTAATATTTCGTTTTAAGACAAAAGGTATTAAGTTAAGGATCTTGAGAGGAGAATTTTATCCTGGATTATCTATATGGGCCCTGAGTCCAATGACAAGTGTCCTTATAAAAGTGAGGCAGAGAGATATTTACAGAAGAGGAGGAGGCAATGTGACCATGGAGGTAGAGACTGGAGTGATGGGACCACAGGTCAGGGAACACTGACAACCACCAATAGCCAGAAGGACTTGAAAATAGAACAGTTCTCCTCTGGGCCCGCAGAGGAAGTGCTGACCCACTGACACCTTGATTTCAGACTTCTGGCCTTCAAGGATAAATTTCTATCACTTTAAGCCACCCAGTTGTGGTAATTTGGAATTAATTATACTGTGTAACTAAAAAAGTCTTCAAGTGAAAAGATGTTTACTGTAAAAGTGGAGATAACAAAAATGCCTTTGCCTGGTCTCTAACAATTTGAACTCTTTTCATAGGGTTGGATTCAGTTCTCCCACGCAAGCCTATCTCAAGTAGGGATGTTACATGGGGAATTTTAGGTCTTTTATACCACTCAAAAGAGGATTAATTCTATTGTTCTCAGAGGAATAAGCTATCAATATGAATGCTTTGAATTTTTCTATGTTCCCTGTAAAGGAATGAAGAATTTGCAGATAGGAAAATCATATTAGAGGAAGAGGATTTTCTAATGTTCACAGCCAAAGTCAGTGAGCAAGCATGAACTTGAGCACTGTAAGGGTGATTTTATTGGCAGGTGTCCTGGGTCAAACAGAGACAATCAAGAGTGAAGAGAGACCACATCTCTCAGAACAGTCTCAGATTTGTAATAAATTATGAGAAGGGGTGAGAAAGTAGAGCACTGTAGCCCATGGTGATATTAATCTTCTCTCTTGGAAAAGAGGAGGACAATTTATTAGTTGACATTTTGCCCTTCTACTTTTTTAAGGTTTAATCACTTCAGATTATTTGCTTGATTTAATTGTCTGTTTTGGGTTAGATGATATTTTGCTACTACTTATCTGTTATTCCACTGAGTTTCACTAATCTGAGAATAAAAACACCTGTAATTTTACAGGAAAAGCATTTGGTTATTTTCTCAACTCGGCAAAATGATAGTTTTGGTAGCCCTATGTAGATGCTGCCATGAGCAGCAAGCGGCAGAAGAGGCTCCCTTAAGCATGATGGTATTTTCACTAACACCCAGATAAACACATTGAAAGTTTTCTCTTGCTAGAAGGGAAGTTATAATGGCCCATGTGTTAAAGTGTACTTATTTGCTGTAAAAAGGCATTTGTGGTTGATTAAACACATCAGCTTCATTTTGCATTTAATCAAATGCAAGGGCCATTTATTACTCTGAATACTCCAGTACCCTGGGCGTGAGCCCTTGATTAATCTACACAAGCTAATTGAGGAGCATTTCAGGTGCAACTAATTATAACAGAATGAATTTTATTCCTAGACTCCACTCCAAAAATATCTTAATATATGAGCCTTAATGAAAACTTCTGTCCATCTCGGAAGGCTATGCTGTGTTTGATTTGGATAATCAACTTGCAGTCAGCTATCCCATAAAACTAACATTCAACGTAGTCTATGTCCTCAAGTCCTCCTGATGTGCGTAGGTACTCTACTTTTTTGTGTTTCCCAAAATAAATATACACTATTCTTCTGAAATTTTCAGATAATGTAAAATAATATTTGGCAGTATATTTTCTTGTTTTCAAAATGCAATGGCAGTCCAATGTCACTTACTACCTCTGTCTTCTTCAGGGTAGCCTTTTTTATTATGTTAAGCCCATCTGTTGTAGATGCCCAAATGTTTCCTTGAAATGTACTTTGTGTGTGGCTTAATCATAAAGAAAAATGACATTTTTTCTTGACTTCAGTCAAATCAGATAAAAGTTCCTAAATTGCTAGAACTTTATAAATGCTTTTACTTTTGGTTTGTATATGTCATCAAAAATTTGATTTTATTCAAGGGAAGGGATAATTGTCATGACTCTTAAAGGAGCAGGAGATCGGTAGTCAAAGGAGCGTGGAAGGGGAGGGAGCTTGGAGAGGCATTGAGCACAAAGCACACCCAAGTGCACAGAGGCATACAATGGCTTGGTTCACCCAGGGGCAGGCAAACAGGTCAGATCAGGAAGACTGGTTAAGAGACGATGCTGAAAGTAGAGACCAGGCCATGAGATGATTTATGAGGCAAATACATTTTTTTTTTTGAGCCAGAGTCTCGCTCTGTTGCCGGGGCTAGAGTGCCATGGCATCAGCCCAGCTCACAGCAACCTCAAACTCCTGGGCTCAAATGATCCTCCTGCCTCAGCCTCCTGAGTAGATGGGACTACAGGCATGTGCCACCACGCCTGGCTAATTTTTTTTATATATATGTATGTTTAGTTGTCCAGCTAATTCTATTTTTTTTTTTAGCAGTGATGGGGCCTCGCTCTTGCTTAGGCTGGTCTCAAACTCCTGAGCTCAAACGATCCACCCGCCTCGGCCTCCCAGAGTGCTAGGATTACAGGCGTGAGCCACCACGCCTGGCCGATGGAAATGAATTTAAACTTTATTCTTTGAGTAATAAAAAGACAGAATTGATCATTATTTCCCCTTTGCTACTACAGTAACTTTAAGATAAGTATATTGCTAAGAGAGCTTGATATTGTCAATATTCCTAGTTACTTGAATGTATGCCAGTCTAGAAAAGACTGGTAACATATTAGAAAAATAGACTGTGAGCCTTTTAAAGGCAGAGTCCATGTCCTAGTCATTATTGTATTTCCAGTGTCTATCCATATGAGATGGCTTTATGATATGTCAGTTTAGTAGGCTAAATTATATTCCTTGGAATTCCCTTTCTAAATAGTATGTTTACAGATAGGGTGAGCTACAAGAGATATTCTCTCATGAATGTTGGAGAACAGAAGGGAGGCAGCAGCCATTTTATAGCAAAAAACACCTTCTCCCAGTAATTTAAACAAATTAGATTTAAATTAAGTTCTGCTGTGAAGGGATTTTACAGAAGATATTAAAATCTCTAACCAGTTTATGTTAAGTTAATCAAAAGGGAGACTACTAGATGTGCCTAATCAGTGGGAAACTCTTTAAAATAGGACATAGGTCTTCCCTGAGTTCAAAGACTTCAAGCTTTAGCTAGGGCCTGTGCGCCTCCAGCCAGCTGTGAGCTTCTCTTCCTGCCCGCCTGCCCTGTAGACTTTGAGTTTGTTTAGCCAGTCGCTATAATTGCATATGCCAATTCCATGTAATAAATTCCTTTTTCTCTATTTCTCTCCACTGGTTTTGCTTCTGTGGTTAATAAACAAACACACAAAGCATGTGCTCAATAAATGTTAAATTAATAAATATATTTTAGGTTATTTCTATGAACTGGCTTATGTTCATGAGTGATCAGCAAGTGGAAAGATCTGAAAAATTATAAGAATTTATAGCTGCTCCATCTTTGGTAATACGAATATTCAAAACTGATTTTGATTGGAAGAATTTAAATTGGTGTTTTTTTTCCGGACCATTAATGTTATTTCCAAATGTTTTATAGATATGCAAAAAGTACCTAATGTGGAAGTAAAGTTAACAAAATAGTAGGTACATTTATTCAGCTAGTATTTATTGAGTACTTGCTATGTATTGGGTACCCATCAAGGCACTGGGGATTTACCAATAAACAAAACAGGAAAACAAACAAAACAGGAAAACAAACAAGCATCCTTACCCACACCAAGTTTACATTCTATGTATTAAGAACTGAACAGTCAATTAATTGGCTATTGAATCCTGATAATGTGCCAGGCACTATATAAGACTTTTGGGGATGAGAGAGACTCAGGGTTGCTTCCTGCTTTCAAAAGTGATTAAACCAGGTTTAATCTGCTACTTTGCTTATTACTGACATATATTAGTTATTTAAGCCAGTGTGCTCAAAGAATTTATCTATATGTCTAAAAATGTGTTCTATTTTTCTCATCGATTTTGCTTTAAAATGACATCTGATTTGTTTGGTGTAGGGCATAAATAGTTGGCACTGTCCAAACTTTCAGATTTTTTCAATATCACAATTCTCCAGATAGTGTATTAAATCTCTTATTAAAATATAATCATTAGACTAGATACCAGCCACCTTTGATTGTTGCAAAATTACTACCCTGTTTGGAAACATCTCCCTCTGTATGCCCTTTGATTTTCTACTTCCAGCTTGCTGATTTTATAATCTGTTTTATATTTATGTTTTATCTCTGCTTACCCAAGTTCTAATATCTGCCTTTATTTACTGGCCATTGTTTCCATTGAAAGACCAAATAATTTTTGAAAAGAAGGCTGGGATTTTTCTCTTCTTAGTGTTTCCAGTAACATTTAGCACAATACTTTACACACAGTAGAAATGTAGTAAAAGTTGATAGACAATGTAAATGAATAAATTATAATTATTGATTATTATATTTTATGTAATTTTTAGAGTAGTCTAAAGAATTTAATATACAAGCTATAACCTGAGGGCAACATATTCTGATTTTTACAAAGTAATAAAAATAATAAGGAATTCTTTTTTAAAGAACATTTCAGATTGATCTTCTGGAAACCTCAGGAAGTAATTAGATTTTTAATATAAGATTAGATTTATTTGTAAATTTTTATCTTTCTTAAGCCTTAGGAAATTAAGGGTTAGGAATCAAAGCTATCTATTTGAAAATGTAACTTCTATGATTAAAAAGTAAAAATAGTTATAAAAACAGGTGATAAAAATGAACATGGAAATAGCAAGACACTGCTTATTTAAAACCAAAAAGGAAATCATAAAGTTTCCCTTCCATTCCCTTTTCTCCTTGCTGCAATGGATTACCTGATTTTTATTTTTCTTTTCCGAACTATAACCTTGGATCAAGTTTTTGTGTATCTCTTGGACTTGTTGGAAGCAGAATACTGCCTGTAGTTTTGTCTAAACCCAAAGCAAGCACTCATTCATTTGGAAATTTCTAAGGGGATTTATTGCTATAACAACAAAGGAATACCCAAAGGGTAAGACTATTATCTGTCTTTTATTAATTTGTCCATGGGGAAAGTCAAAGATATACCTGGAGGAAAATAATGGCTCTTTTTACAAAGGAGAGAGGAGAACTCTTCTGCATTTTGGAAATCCAAATGAGCTGATGTGGACTATATCAGTGTCTGGGGGAGGGTCACATGCAGGGAGACAGTCATTACTTCTTTCCTCTTTTCATTGTTATTTTCTCATCATTGACCTTGTTCTGTCTTGACCCTGGTAGGAACTAATAATTCAGAAGTTTAGAGGAATGGGTGATGGACCACTGTCCCAGCAGCAAGGCAAGCCCAAGGTAGCAGAATGAAACAGATGACCAATCTGATCATGAGGACTTCTGTTGGGTGAATGTAGCATTTAGGGGCTCTTTGTCAGTCAAACATGTAAAAGTAGACACTTCCCTGCATAGCACTACCCTGGTTTACTCTGTTTATATTTAGCAGACAATTTTAAAGATAATTTAAACCAGTATTTACTGAAGAGCGACTGAAGAAAACAATATACTATTTGTTTTTGGCAAAAACATGCACATAAGTCATTAAATTTTCTGTCCTAGCCATCTAAAAACTTAGTGTTAAATTTATATTTTACACTTCAATTTAGTATGTAACATATTGGTCTAATAATTTTCTTCATCAAACTAATCCAAAATATTGTACATCAGTATCTTTAGGACTAGCTTTAAAAATCAGGTTACAAAATAATGATATATAATATTATTTAATTTTTGTAAAAAACAAATATGTACATGTATGTGCATGCATAAGCGTAGGAAAAAATCTTCAAGGCTATGTACGTAATGTTAATTCTAAGTAGTGGCTTGTGTATTCTTTTTATTTATTTCTTTATAAATTTCCATTTTCCCTCTTTTAAATAAAGAAAACTTTTTGATTTAAATTATAAAATAATAAGTAGCTAGAATGATTTTCAAATGTTTTATATTTAAAGTTTATAACTTTTACCAAAATGTTAAACTGACACTTTTGCAAAGATATGATCTCAAAAAATTTTGAATGTTTTTTCCATTGCTAATAGGATCTATTTTCATGTATTAACTGATGAATATCCTTCCTTCTGGTCTTCCTCAAAGCCTTTATTGCCTTTCTTTGGTCCAGGAAGTTAGTTCACTTCCATGTCTCAGGAAGGGGTTGACACAAGAGAAGCAAAGAACAAACAAGACAATTCTCAGATTGAGATTCAAAATAAGTTTTCAAAATTGGGGACACAGTGGAAATCTGTGTTCCATTGTGGCAGAAGACCAGGTTGGATGATACTTACATCATCATATGTCTACATGGACAGATGATAATGAAAAGGCAAATTCTCTATCACTCCCCATTCCATCCCAGCAAAACCCATTGACCTCATGACATTATATAGGCTCCCAGAATTTAGACACAGCCCTAGAAAAAATGGAGGGAATCTAAATTGATTGAGAAAGACTTGACTTAGATGAAATGAGGGCTAGAAGTAGAGATTTTCTGCCATGAGAAAAAAAATAAAAGCAATTTACATTTTTTTGCTGAGTTTGTAGTCTGAAGTTAATATCTGCTACACATATGGCCCAATACCAACCCTAACATCAGAAGTGATATACTACATTGTTTTTTATGTTGTTTTTATATTGTTCCTATGCTATTGTAATCACATATATTTTAGCTGTTGAAAATAGGGATATTGAGTGGGAAATCCCAAGTTATAACTCAGTTTCTTGGCTCCAAACTACACAGAAAATTCTTTATTATGAGTCTAACAGCCTTCTTTAGGCAGCCATTCAACTGAGTTAACAACATATTAGGCCTATTTCTCCCAGAAGGCACATAAAATCAAGTGCATGAGATTGTATTAAACATTAACAGTGAGGACAGTGTTCATCTTTGTTAAAGTTACTGTCAAGTGTCCAGATACCAGCATTTTCCTTTTGTTTATTCATGTGATCCACATATATATACCTGATGTCTACTACATCATAGTAGATGCCCCATCCCAGAGCCCATGGTTTTGTGTAGCTGACAGGGTGGGAACACTGGAGGGAAAAGACTGATGAGGACTTTGAGGACCTATAAGCTTCTTTTGAACAACCAGGCCAATGTCCCCATGTCAACTCTCCTTGTCACTAACACCTGGCTTGTATTACTGGTTGGGCCTCAACTTGAGTCTTCTCTTAACTGATTGCATTAGCTCAGGTTGCCAAGTCTTCTTCCCAAGCTATTTCAATTCCATGTCCCACCTCAACCTCATACTGGTCTCTGTTTCTTGTTTTTGTTAAATGAATGAAGACTATTGACTAAGTCTATTGTCTTAATTACCTTTGCCTTTCTGATGACAGAAGAATCAATTTTGGTGTAGGTAATATCACTGAATGGTCCTTTCTCATACACTATCCCAATTTTTTCCAAACTCTCTGTTTGAAGCCAATTATTACAAAACTGTTATTATAAAACTAATTATCAAACTATGATGACATTTGGAGCAAAATTACATTCTTTATCATTTCTTACTAATGAAAATGCCCATTTAAGGTTATTATGATTTTTAGGGTTTTAAGGAAACTTAAAAGCCTGCTGTCCTTTTACACCTCTATCTCAGAATATTCTAAAAATGTTTTTGTCTAAATATACTTAAATACAATAGATAATTGCTAATGCTGTTATAAACAGAAAAAGCTCAATGACAAAGAAGCAAAGGTCAAGAACAGTGTGAATACCTCCAGGATTCAATTATCTTGTTCGGGGTAATGGAAGAGAGATTTGTGAACTGATCTTGGGAGGTGAGGGAGCCCACGAGGGCAGAACTGAAAGGAGAGTGGGATGTGGTTCAGAGCCATGCTTTCAGTCAGGGTGGGATCCTGGGCAGGGAAGCTCCCAGCACATGGTGCCATTGTTGGTGAGCTCGACTTGTTTGGGCTGCTGCTTGTGGCCAGAAGCCAGAGGAGATCTCCAGAGCAAGGAGAAGAGGGAGAAGAGTCTGCCTGCCAGACAGTGACTTCCAGACTGTCCCTTCCCTACAAACAGACTTTCTGGCTTGGTGGGGCCACTTCAGCACCTTCCTGGTGGCTTTCCCCAGTGGCCTAGGAGCTGACCCTCAATCCCTGCTGAGACAACTCTTATACCTGACTTTGTGGAGCCTGAATGTAGGCTCACCCAACATAGCACCCCCCAGCCTCACCTCTCCACACATCTCAGCTGTGGTAGAGCACAAGAAAGGGTCCCCTAGGAGCTCCAGGGCCCCACCCACCACCTGGGGCATCCAAGTGCTTCTCCTGATTGACTAAGGGTGGACACAGGTCCCCAAAAACACCACTACAGCTGGCTCTTTCCTGCAAGCGCCACCTACTGGCAGGGAGGACAACTTGTAGGGCCCATTAGAGCATTTACTGACTTATTCATACAGGACATGGCTGACTCAACCACAAGCATCACCTACTGACTTAGAGAAGAGATGAAAATGGGAATCCCAATATAATTCGTACTGTTAAGAAGACCACAGGACTGGGGAAAGAGAAAATATTTCGAAGACCTCCATCTTCCGTTGTCAACAAGAGGCAGAAAATCTGCCCATGCACATAGTATACCATAGCTTCAGCCTACAAATAGCTAGCAATTGAGAAAACCACCACACTAAGGAATATCTATAACCAAGGCATCCATCTAGAACCTAGACTCCCCTCAAAGTACCTACAAGCAAAGCAAAAGTCCTTACCCAACATATGCTACAGGCACCCCTTAACAGGGAGAGAAACAAAAAGTCCATTGAAACAAAAGAAAATATAAAAACAAGAAATTACAGCTGCTCCAGAGGAGAAGGAATCAGTGCAAGAACTCTGGAAGAATGAAATCAGAGTGAAAGGACTCCCCCAAAGGATCACACCAGCTTTCTAGCAATGGATCTCAACCAAAATGAAAACACTGAAATGACAGATAAAGAATTTCAAATATGGATTATAAGGAAGCTCAATGAGGTCCAAGAGAAAAGGGAAAACCAACTAAAAGAAACCAGAAAAATAATTCAGGAAATGAAAGAACAATTTACTAAAGAGATAGATATATTTAAAAAAAAATAGAATGTCTAGAAATGAAAAATTAATTTAGGGAAATACAAAACATAATAGAAAGTTTTAAGAATAGACTAGACCAAGAAGAAATAATTTCAGAGCTTAAAGATATTCTTTAGAATTAACCCAGTCAGTCAAAAATAAAGAACAAAAAATCAGCAGGAACAGACAAAGTCTATGAGAAATATGGGATTATGTAAAATGACAGAATATAAGAATCACAGGTATCCCTGATGGTGAAGAAGAAAAAACACAGGCCTAGAAAACCTATTTGAGGGAATAATTGAGGAAAATTTCTTCCCTGGTCTTCCTAGAGATTTAGACATCCAGATACAAGAAGCTCAATGTACATCTAGAAGATTCATTGCCAAAAGGGCATCACCAAGGCACTTAGTAGTCAGACTGGCCAAAGTCGATGTGAAGGAGGAACTCCTATGAGACATGAGGCAAAAACATCGAATAACTTACCCACAAAAACCCAACAGACTAACAGCAGACTTCTCAAGAGAAACATTACAAGCCAGAAAGGAATGGGGTCCTTTCTTTAGTCTCCTAGAACAGAATAACTGCCAGACAATAATTTTGTATTTGGCAGAACTAAGTTTCATGAATGAAGGAGAAACAAAGTCTCTCCCAGAAAAGAAAACACTAAGGAAATTTGTTCCCATTAGACCTGTCCTACAGGAGACGCTTAAAAGTGCTGTATACATCTAACGGAACAGTTGATACTCACCAGTGTAAAAACACCTGAAAGATAAAACTCACAGCTTTTATAATAAAACAGTAACACATGAGAGACAACAAAGCAGTTGGGTAACAATCAAAATGATAACCAGAATAGTATCTCACATATCAACATTAACATTGAATGTAAACAATCTTAATCCCCCACATAAAAGATATAGCTTGGCTCAATGGATTAAAAAACCCCACAACCTATATCTATGCTATCTCTAAGAAGAAACCCATTTAACTGGAAAAGACTCAATGTAAAGGGTGGAAAAAATATTCCACACCAATGGAAACCAACAGTGAGCAGGAGTAGTTATTCTCATATCAGATAAATTAAACTGTAATTCAACAATACATTCTTCTCACCAGCACATGGGACATTTCCAAGATAAGTCATATGTGAAGCCACAAAACAAGTCTCAGAAAATTTAGAAAAATCCAAATCATACCATGTATCTTCTCAGACCACAGTGGAATAAAACTAGAAATCAACTCTAAGAGGTACTCTCAAAACTATACAAATACATGGAAATTAAACAGCATGTTGCTGAATGATCCTTAGATCAATGACAAAATCAAAATGGAAACCAAAAAATTCTTCAAATTGAACCACAAAGATGACACAAGCTTCCAAAATCTCTAGGATAGTGAAAAAGCAGTGCCAAGAGGGAATTCATAACCTTTTTTTTTTTTTTTTTTGAGACAGAGTCTCACTGTGTTGCCCGGGCTAGAGTGCCGTGGCGTCATCCTAACTCACAGCAACCTCAAACTCCTGGACTCAAGGGATCCTTCTGCCTCAGCCTCCTGAGTAGCTGGGACTACAGGCATGCACCACAATGCCCGGCTAATTTTTTCTATATATTTTTAGTTGTCCGATTAATTTCTTTCTATTTTTAGTAGAGACAGGGTCTCGCTCTTGCTCAGGCTGGTTTTGAACTCCTGAGCTCAAACAATCCGCCCGCCTCGGCCTCCCAGAGTGCTGGGATTACAGGCGTGAGCCGCTGCGCCCGGCCTGAAAGTCATTTTTTCAACGGACAGAGTTAAAAATTCTTCAATTAGGGAAATCTCAAGGCCAAGATGGTTTCACTGGCAAATTTTAACAAACGTTTAAGAAAGGAAAGAAACTAATTCTACAAAAAACTCTACCAAACTATCACTTCTCAACTCATTATAATGAGGCCAGCATTACCAAAACCAAGTAAAGACATTCACAAAAAAAGAAAAACACACACTATGGTTACTATCTCTTAAAAACATAGAACTGTATATTCTAGGCTAAGTACTACCAAAATCAAATCCAGTAATATATAAAAGAGAATAATATATCATAACAGAGGAAATACAAGGCCAATCTCAACATTTTAAAATTAATATCAATCACCATTTTTAACAGGCTAAACAAGAAAAACCACATAATCATCTCAACAGATGCACAAACATTCAACATCCAGTCATCATAAAAACTTTCAGCAAACTATAAACACAAAAGAACTTTATCAACCTGATAAAGTGTATCTACAAAAACCCACAGTTATCAAATGGAATGATTTCCTCGTAATGTCAAGAAGGTAAGAATGTCTGCTCTTACCACTACTATTCAACATAAAACTAGAGGTTCAATCAGTGCAGTAACACAAGAAAAAGAAATTTAAAACATAGAGAATAAAAAGGAAGAAATAAAATTGTCTTGGTTCACAGGGGATACAACTGCCTACATAAAAAAAAAAAATCCCAATGATTTTATCTAAAAGTTACTAGAGCTCTTAACAAATGAATTTAGCTAGGTCAAAAGAAACAGGTCAACCAGGCATGGAGGTATGCGTCTGTAACCCCAGCTACTCAGGACTCTGAGCTCCATATACTAGCAATAAATAGAAGCCGAAATGTAAAAGACACTATCCTTCACAGTAACACCAAAAACATGAAATATTTAGATATAAATTTTACAAAATATGTATAAGATCTGCAAGCTCAAAACAAAGTACAGATGAAAGAGATAATGGAGGCTGGGCGCGGTGGCTCATGCCTGTAATCCTAGCACTCTGGGAGGCCAAGGCAGGTGAATCACTCAAGGTCAGGAGTTCGAGATCAGCCTGAGCAAGAGCCCAGCCTGAGCAAGAGCGAGACCCCCGTCTCTACTAAAAATAGAAAGAAATTATCTGGACAACTAAAAAAAAAATATATATATAGAAAAATTAGCCGGGCCTGGTGGCGCATGCCTATAGTCCCAGCTACTCGGGAGGCTGAGGCAGGAGGATCGCTTGAGCCCAGGAGTTTGAGGTTGCTGTGAGCTAGGCTGATGCCACGGCACTCTAGCCAGGGCAACAGAGCCAGACTGTCTCAAGAAAAAAAAAAGAAAGAGATAATGGAAGAATTAAACAGATAAGATACATATACTGTGTTCAAGAATAGAAAGGCTTATTATTAAGCTATTCAATCAAATTTGATCTATGGATGAAGCACGATCCCCATCAAAATCCCCACAGGCTTTTTTGAACAAACCAACAAGCTGATTTTTAAAAATTTCTATGAAAAGCAAAGGAGCTGGATGAGATAAAAGTTTGAACAAGAACAAAGTTGGAGGATGCTCATAATCTGATTCCAAGAATTACTATAAACCTATAGTATTTGAGACAGTGTAATACTGGTGAAAGGACAGATACATACATCAATGTAACAGAATACGCTCCAGATACTGACAGAGATGCAAAGGTAATCCAACAGGTAAAGAACAGTCTTTTCAACAAATGATGCTATAGAAAAATTGGATAGCCACGTGCAAAATTTTGAACTCGGTACCTTGCACTGGGTATTTTGCTAACAAAAATTACCTCAAAATTAAGCAAAGACCTAAGTGTAAAACTATATAACGTTTATAAATGTAAAAGAACATCTTTGGGATTCTGGGTTAGTCAAAGATTTCTAAGACATGACACTTAGACACAATCCACACAAAAATCAGTAAGTTGGACTTTGTCAAACTAAACTAATTGTAGATCACATGACAAAGGACTTTTATTCAGAATATATGAAGAATTGTCAAAACTCAATTTTTTAAAAAATTTTTTTGAGTCGGGGCCTCATTATATTACCCTGGCTGGTCTTGAATTCCTGGGCTCAAGCTATCCTGCCGCCTCAGCCTCCCTAGTAGCTGGGATTACAGGCACGTGCCACTGCACCCGGCAAAACTCAATTATTAAGAAAAACATCCACATCGCATGGACTATACTTTCACCCTGCTAGGTACAAAACTAAGCTCACACCTTCTTCAAATGCACTTAATATATTCTCATTTCAGATAATCTTTCCTTCCACAAACATCTGATTTCCATTTATTTACTTAGGCATCACCTTAAATCACTCATCCTCTTAAATCTGAGAAGGGGCAAAAAAAGTTTCTACAATCATGGCTGATAATAACAGCAATGCTAATGAAGACAATACCAAAAACAAAGAGACTTTATTTTAAAAATTAAACAGAATCTATATTTCAAACTATTTCATTAAACAGTTTTTACAACTTTATGCAAATAAACTAGTAAGGTACCAACAATTGCAATAACGGCTAAATATTTTCCAACACTTGAATTACTTGAACTTTTTGCCATGTAATTCCTAATTATGAACAGTAAACTTCAAAAGTGACTGCTAAAACATGAAATTCACCATGACATGGTCTAATATACGTATATGGACGTTCACATAATTACAAACCAAAATTAGTTTATTGAAAACACTATCAAAATCCTCCAGAACTGATAAGATTATCTTTTTAAAGAAAATAAACCTATTAGGCAAATTCAAATTAAAGCCACAATGAAGAATCATAACACAACTACTTAAGTGACTAAAATTAACAAGACTGACAATAGAAGTATTGGAAAGACGTGGGGCAACTAGAACTCTCATACACCGCTAATGGAAATGTAAGATAGGATAAGCACTTTGAAAAATACTTTGGCAGTTTCTTAAAAAGTTAAATACCTACCATATGTCCCAGCTGTTCCATTTCTAGATATCTACTCAAAAGAAATGGAAGGTATATGTCCACAGAAAAACTTTTACGCAGCCCTTCACTGTAGCTTTATTTGTAATAGCCCCAAACCGGAAACAACCCAAATGGCTGTCAGCAGACAAAGGGATGAGCAGACTGTGGCCCAGGCACAACAGTAATCACCAACAAAATGCAACCAACTACCGATGTGCACAGCACTGTGGAGGACTTTCCAAACCATTATCTGACATGAAAGAAGTCACTGCTCCCCTGACCCAAGAAAATAGTACATATTTTATGATTTCATTTATACCAATTTCTAGAAAATAGAAACTAATCTAAAATGATAGAAAACAGATCAGTGGTTGCCTGAGGACTGGAGAGGGCAATGAATTACAAAGGGACACAAAGACACTTTTGCGGGTAATGGATATTTCATTATCTTGGTTACAGTGAGGATGGTTTAATAGGTATGCACATGACAAAACCAACCAGATTGTATACTTCAAATGTTTAATGTAGTATAATTATGCAATGACAAAAAATTAAGCTGTAAGAAATAGAAAATATTCTTCTAACTAGAACCCCTCAATGCATAAAAGCATAATGCATTTGGTATTATAATCTTTAATTCTTTCCTAAAAATCAAGCAAGAAGATAATGGAACAAGAGGATAAATAGTTAAAACTTATCACTCACTGTCTTACATTTCATAGATTTTTAAGATAAGGATGATGCTTGGGGAATAGTTATCTTTGTTGCATAAATAGAGGTATTAAAGGTTCAGAAGACTTCTCATGCTTTGCAAATAACACTAGAAACTGGAACTAAATTCTAAATTGTGTCACAACTTTTCCTCATCCTTTTAAGACCACTAATGGCTATTTTACATATCCATTAAAGATAGTCAGAGTTGATTTTATTTCCTCATTTTTGAACTCTTATTTCATCCTAGTGATCAAATTACAAATATATGTCAATCAACCACTAATCAACAAAATAATATTGAAGAACTTCAGGTAATTGATAAACAAATTTTAATTTTAAGCACCAATAACTTTCAGAAAGAAAAATTGTATTAAACAGTGTTACCTTGCATGTTATATTGATAATAATCAGGATCTTCTGATTCTTCCTTTACTGTCACAGCTGCCATTTCCAGGGAAATGCCTGCAAAAGCAAATGAAATTATATGATTACATGTCAGGACATTCAGTCACGCTGTAACTGGGAAAGCCCCTTGGCCCTCCCCATAATGCACAGTAATGTACATATATTTTAAAGACTTTGAAAGGACAAAAGTTTGCGAGGTAGCAGGGAGTATAAATCACCTATAACCCCAACCAAGCCAAAATTTTAACCACTATTAATATTCTGGAACTATCTGCGAATTTTTTTTCTCCAACACAAGTTCTTATCCTTGGAATTTAAGAAAATTAATCATCCTCCATTGTTACTTAATATTAAAAGTACTTTTACAAACCACTGGAAAACACTTGTAAACAGCAGTTTTAATGATTCAACATTGCACAGCAGAGATGGCACAATTTTTAACCATTTCAATAATGAGATACATTGATTTATTTTCCTGATAAATCCCTTTTATTAGCAAGGGTACAAAGCACACTGCATAAAGTTTTGTCCACAATTCAGACAGATAATTTGAAGTAGATCTTTGTGGTCAGATATAAAAGAGTATATATTGTATAATTCCACTTATGTGGCAGTCAAATTAGGCAAAAAAACTGTATGATATTAGAAATTTATCAAGTGGTTGACTTTGGGAGGGGGTAATGAGAGAGAGACAGGAGTGGGCCTTCTTAAGAGTGTTGCTAATGTTCTATATCTTGATGTGGATGTTAAGTTACAGAAATGTTGGGCCAGGTACAGTGGCTCACACCTGCAATCCTAGCACTCTGGGAGGCCAAAGCGGGAAGATGGCTTGAGCTCAAGAATTTGAGACCAGCCTGACCAAGAGTGAGACCCCGTCTCTACTAAAAATCGAAAAATTAGCCAGGCAGGTAACAGAGTTAGACTCCATCTCAAAAAAAAAAAGTTATAGAAGTGTCTATAATTTCCTTATTGACCTGTACGGTTATGTTTTGTACACTTTTCTTTATATTATACTTCAATAAAAATCTTTAAGAAAGAAAATAACATTCATATACTCTTCAAAAACCACCCTTCCTACACTCTGGGAGGCCGAGGCGGGCGGTTTGAGCTCAGGAGTTCGAAACCAGCCTGAGCAAGAGCGAGACCCCGTCTCTACTAAAAATGGAAAGAAATTAATCGGACAACTAAAAATATATAGAAAAAATTAGCCGGGCATGGTGGCGCATGCCTGTAGTCCCAGCTACTCGGGAGGCTGAGGCAG
>CAUYRB010068962.1:0-20352 GCA_963574695.1 Propithecus perrieri
CTGTAGTCCCAGCTACTTGGGAGGCTGAGGCAGAAGGATCGCTTGAGCCCAGGAGTGTGAGGTTGCTGTGAGCTAGGCTGATGCCACGGCACTCACTCTAGCCCGGGCAAAAGAGTGAGACTCTGTCTCAAAAAAAAAAAAGAGGATGATGCATTTATATAAAACTAGCCATAATGAATAAGGTCCAGTGAATGTAAAAATATGTATTTGTGTATGTGTGTGCCTATATCAGATTATGTTAGTAAGGAGAGAAATCTGAAAGGGAATGGTTTAACAAGAAGTAGAAGAGGATTGAAGAGAGAGGGAATTTATGAGAGAGAAGGGCAACAAATAAGGAAAAGGAAAAAAGAAACCATGCTGCCTTTATGTAAAATTACGTGTGTGTGTGTGTGTGTGTGTGTGTGTGTATTTAAAAATCAAGTTAAAAGTTTTAAATAAGAAATAAAAAAGAAATCCCTTGTGGTATATGTATACCATGGAGTATTACTCAGCCATAAAAAATGATGGTGATCTAACACCTCTTGTATTATCCTGGATGGAGCTGGAGCTCATTCTCCTAAGTGAAGTATCACAAGAATGGACAAACAAACACCACATGTACTCACCATCAAATTAGTATTAATTGATCAACACTTATATGCACATATAGTAGTAACATTCATCCATGTGTTGGGCAGGTGGGAGCGGGGAAGAAGGGATGGGTATATTCACACCTAATGGGTGCTGTTTGCATTGTTTGAGAGATGGGCATGCTTATAGTTGTGACTTGGGTGGGGCAAAGGCAATATATGTCACCTAAACATTTGTACCCCCATAATATTCTGAAATAAAAAGAAATCCCTAGATTTTTAAAAATGAACAACACACCCAAGAAAAAATATATTGACTGAGACATCTCCATTCCCACAATCACCATTCACACAACTGTAGATATCGCATGACTTCCCTGATGTCTATACTTAAAAAAGAAAATCCTTATTAGAGCAATGCTTTCTGGATTAAAAACATGGGAAACATTATTTTAAAGTAGAAAGAATAGAAAAATAACACTGTGGTGATCCACGGTTTAGCATATTAATTAGATATAAAATTCAAAAATCAAAATTTGAGTTCCAGATTTTGTCACTAACCAGCTAATCAGCCATTAGGAAAATCATTGTAACACTCTGGACATCACTTTCCACATCTGTGAAATGGAAGGTTAAATTAAATTTCACAAATTGAAAAAAAGTATGAAAATAGCTTTTTTTTTAGTATAAGGACAAATAAAAATTAAAAATGAGAAACTTGTTTTTTCCTATGGAAAAACGGGAAGAGACCCCCCCCCTTTCTTAAAGATATTTACTTTAGAAAATTTTTATGTTGTTTCCTGGTCTCTTTGAAATGTATGTAAATCTTTTTAAAAAGATAAATAAATGTCTTGCCAGCTTTAAGACCCAGGATTGTCTTTGTCAATGATCTAGGACCCATTTTTATGAAATATAATTATAAAGGAAGATAGTACCCCTATTTCCCAGTTTCTGTGGGAAGGAACAGTGGGCACTTTATCTCATGCAATGAAACTACCTCTGGTCACAAAGATATTTATTTTTAGTTTATGGGAAATCTCCATACTGTTTTCCATAGTGGCTATCCAAATTTACATCCCTACCAACAGTATACAAGAGTTCCCTTTTACCCCCGTCCTCAGGAACATCTGTTATTTGTTGTCCTTTCAGAAATAGCCATTTTAAGTTGGGTAAGATGGTATCTCATTGTGGCTTGAATTTGCATTTCCGTGATGATTAGAGATGTTGAGCATTTTCTCATATAACTGTGGACCATTTGTGTTCATTTGAGAAATGTCTATTCATATTGCCATTTGTGTTCATTTGAAAAATGTCTATTCACATTTTTTGCCCACCTTTTAATGGGATTATTTGGTATTTTTACTGTCATGTTGTTTGAGTTCCTTGTATATTCTGGATATTATTACCCTGTTTTTTTCTCCCATTCAGCAGATATCGCTTCACTCGATTGTTTGTTTCCTTTGCTGTGCAGAAGTTGTTTTTTGTTTGTTTGTTTCTTTTGGTTTCATTTTTTTTTCTTTCCTTTGTTTAAAGCCAATTAATGAACACAGATAATCATACCAACTAACAAATAAATTTAGAATAAACTATGATGTGTAACAAATGGTTCTTTTCAGTCCTCTTACTTGAGGACTAATTATTATTTATATTTAGAATATGCATGTAATGGGTTGTATCTCTGCCTATATAAAAGTGTAAGACTTCTTCCTGTCTTTGCAATCTAGTAGTAGATTGTCTGTGATTCATAGCCCATTTTGGTTTAAAATTTATTCAAAAATAAAATTGTCTTCATTCTCTTCTACCTTTACAGAGATAGTTTCAGAGTTGAGAATAGTTTTGTTTATTTCATTTTATTTTTTTTAGTTATATTACGCCAATAGTAGTCACATAACTTTTTTAAAATAGAAGAAAGACAGTGTGAAAGAGAATTTAATGGTGCTAGTAATTATGTCTGCCATCTATTAAGCATATGCCTTGGAGGAAGTGTGAGATGGGAGACACGATGTCCATTATCATGTAAACATTATGCCATTCTGTGTCTGACTTAAAAAAACGCAACTACAACAACCACCTCCATCCTAATGACAACAGAAAAGTTCTAAACACAAGATGTTGAATTTATTTGTGGCTCTATCCAAGAAATAATCTTTTAAACCAAAGATGAGAAAAAAGAAAAAAAGTAATCATCTCTATTAGACTAAATTAGATTAGTTGAGAGAAGCATTCTATCTGCATGGAAGATACAGGAAAATTTAAAGGGAAAATTTGCTTGAATTTTGCCTTACCTTCTGACTTTATAATTTGAATGCTTCTCTGCACTATGATAACTCACAAGTAGTGCTTATTAAACTTTGGGGTTACCAGCCTGTTAGATACTCTTATGAAATTATAAACACTCTCCCCATAAAAATTTCCACATACTTATACATTGACAAGATTATACACAAAATTTTACATGGCAAAGGAATCTGCTGAAGGAAATGGACACCCTTATGACAATGCAGACACTTGTTGACAAGCCTTAGTCTCAGCACAAAGAATCCCTGCTCTAGAAAGAAAGCCATTTAGGATCTTTAGCTACTTTGTTTTTTTTCTAAATCATCTTCAGATATAATATGATTCTTGGAGTCAGTGATGACTTAAGCCTAGAGGGATAAAAATGTTTACAAATATCTTGTCAACGATAGATTTAGAAAGATGCTCAGAGTTGTGGTGAGTCTAGAAGTTTGTGTCAAGCAGGAGAGATCCCTGATTCCATTAGGTCCTACATTGTTTAAATAGCCACAGTAGAAAGGTTTCCCTTACTGATGCTCCCACTGGAATATAATGAATGCTTCTTAATGACCAACGTGAAAGATGTTAACAAATTTCTCATTCTTCTGGAGGAAAAAAAAAAAAAACACCAGATATTTAGTATACTTCTAATTTGCTCTTAAAGAGTGTGGAGCTACTTTGTTTGTACCCTGCCTCCATAAACGTTAGTATTTCTTTTTCATTCAAGCTGGTTAAGCCCACTAGTGTTGTCTTTTTTTCTTCTTAAACTAGGTTTTGAGTTATACCTGAATATCAGAAATGGCTAAAACACTGTTCCTACCTTCATGGATATTTTAGTTTAAATCATTTAAATTGTGATAGATGCAAACACATAATTGCAATAAAATTATATAAATTTATTTTGAAGACCTACATTAAGTTCAGTGGTGGCAAGAGGGTGGGTTGTCATATATGTTGATAACAGTCTTAATAGATAATTCAAGTAGTACAAATTTGTTGTGATGAAAGAAATCCATTCTGCAGAAAGGATAGCTAGTCTACTTTCAGAAAGAAGTAGAAAATTTCAGAAGGGTTTGCTATGGCATTGACATAGAATGTGATACCATTAATCACAGAGACAAATAGTCCAGCCAATATATAATCAGCATGTTAGTTTTTTATTAACTTTATGTATTTATACAGAAATAAATGTCACTAGGAGTGGAGAAATCCATGGCTTTGCATTCTGTTTGGTTTGTGAAATGAATCTTCTGCTTGATGACTGATAGAAGTTATATCGATTTTGCCAGCCTCTTATGCTGAGTGGTTTCAGATCCTGCCATTCTGCAAATTGTATCTAGTCAGAAAGAAACTCTAAAACATGGGAAAAAAGCAATGAGACCTGTATGATAATCTCTGATTCTACAGGGGATACCTCCAAAGGCACTTTTAAAATGATAAAATCACCACCTTTCATTTATATAAATCTTTTCCTTTGAGGACTTCACAGTGATTCAGGAATTTCACTCCACGGATTTTCACTTTCACTCCTCAAGACACTGACAGGGGCCTATAGAAATGTTAAATTGGTCTGATTCCAGTGAATGATAATCACTGTTAATTTGGGGCAAATGAAAATGATCTCACCAGAGGAGTACATTTCCATAACTTCCCAAAGTGGGAGCATAAAACAAGAGGACTGAATCCTGGCTCATATTTACTTAAATTTCTCATGTTCCAAAGAGCTAATAAACCAGCACCTAAGAAAGGTCGATAACACTACATTTTTTTAATCCATAAGCTCCTCTCCATAAACTCACTGCTGGTGAACAGAAAGAACCACCTGACTAAATTATCACTTCAATAATACCTTCTAACTGCTTTTGAGGCCAACAAATACAAAAATGATGACACTTGCAGAAAGAATGAAGGTGCAGCAGAAGCTTGTGTCCATACTTCTTTATCGGTAAAGTTATGAGCTGTATCAAATATTTATTATTTATTGGGATCCCATTGGCAAATAAGGCTTACACATAGAAAGAGTTCTCTTAATGATTCCTAAAAAATTTGAAATGGAATTCCTCCTAGCTTGTGATAAAGCATAATGTTGTACTAACTATGAATAAGCATATGATAACTACAAAATACAGATACAATTATGCTTTCCTCTTTCTTCAGGTTCTCCCTGAAAATTTCCTCCCATGTACTCTGTATTCCAGTCAAAATACATTTTATTACATTTCCCAAATACTCTTTACTATTTTATAATGCCATACCTTTGTATATACTATTATGTTCACGAAAATGATGTTTAGATCCAAGTTAACGGATTAAATTCCTCTTTTTATCGTTGCAGAATGTGCAAAATATATAATAGTTGTTTGCTTAGGCACTAGCCATTTCCTTCCCTCTTCTCTTACTGATAGAATCTGTGCATACTACCAGTTGCAAATGCCCCATATAGAATTTCTCAGCTTCCATTGCAGCAAGGGGTAGCCATGTCATGTGATAAATCTAGTCAATGAGACATAGGAAGAAGTCTCCCAGGACTTTTTTTTTCTCTGTCACAAATATAGATGAAGAGAATATTTTACTGCCCTGATAATCTGCTTCCCTTCCCTCTTCCTACATCTAGAGATATGACAGTCATTTTGGAAACATGACACACCAATCCATAAGATGAATGAGAACTCAGCTTGATGGAGGTGGGTAATTTGAAGTATAAAAACAGCATTTGTGCTTAATGACATATTTGGGCTGCAGACCAACTCTAAAAGCTCCAACATGCTGGCTTTTTGTTATGTGATATTAATTGGTTTTTGTTTTTACTTCTCTGTCAGGCTTTCAGGTAATTGCATCGGAACTCATCCTAATTATTGCAAAGAACATCAACTAAAGCAGTACCATTCATCATGTGTTCTGAGTTCCAACAGTATCATCATTGTCT
The DNA here is from genome assembly GCA_963574695.1 of Propithecus perrieri. Classification (NCBI taxonomy): domain Eukaryota; kingdom Metazoa; phylum Chordata; class Mammalia; order Primates; family Indriidae; genus Propithecus; species Propithecus perrieri. The sequence continues at coordinate 5,770 of CAUYRB010068962.1, forward strand.
GGGAACTTGGCAAAAATGCGAATGCTTGAATCACATTCAAAGCTTCTGAATAATCTCTGTGGTGGAGAAGAACCCAGAAAACCATTTTAATAAGTTTTTCAGGTAATTCTTATAGGTCTACAAGAAGAGGATCTATAAATGTATGTTTTACCTTTGTACCACATTTCCTGTGTCTGGCATAATCCTCAGCACATAGAGTATACCAACAGAAGTTGACTAGAGTCAGGACTAACCTGTCTGCTTTTCAGGGCTGCATTGACAATGGTGATATGCAAGAAGCATTTGTTAGAAATATGGGGCAAAAAATATTATAGAAAATGTAATAAATAAGGAAATTTAACCAATTTAGAGAACAGATATAAATCCTGGTGACCCTATGTGGTGGTTAATTTTTGGTGTAGATTTGACTGAGCTAAGGGATGCCCAGATAGCTGGTAAAACATTATTATTGAGTGTGTTTGTAAGGTGTTTCTGAAAGAGAGTAGCATTTGAATCTGTAGACTGAGTAAAGAAGGTCTACCTTTACCAGTGTTGGTGGGTATCATCCAATTCATTATGATCTCTGATAAAACAAAAAGGCAGAAATTCACTCTCTTCTGAGAATCCCCACAATTTGTCAAGTACAAGCTGGAAAGACAGTGGTGTCATTTAGTCTGACCCCAAAGACAAGAGAACAAGAAGCACCAAAGTCCGAGGGCAGGAGAAGATATATGTGTGTATATATGTATATATATACACACACACACACAAATATAAAATATATATATATTTCCTATTGGTTCAGTTTCTCTGGAGAACCCTAATGCCCACTCAAAAAATGTTTTAGTTCTTCATCTAACAAAATTTGACAATCATTAAGCTCTTCTGTGTTTTCCATCTGATATCTTTAAAACTGGTGGTCCTGCATAGTATATTTGATACAGAGTTTGGCCTAAAATATTATGAACACACACACACACACACACACACACACACAAACGTACAAACATGGAGCTCTGGTTTTACAGATTGGATCTGTATATAAGCTCTTCTACTTACTATCTCTGGAATTTAGGCTGAATAATTAACATCTTAAAGCCTCATTTTCATATTTAAAATTAGAGATATTATAGCCTTTCTTGAAGATCTGTTGTTATAAACACTTTCTTAAAAGATAGGACATGCACAAGAGCAAACAGACAACCTACAGAATGGGAGAAAATTTTCGCATGCTACAAATCCAATAAAGGGCTGATAACTAGAATCTATTTAGAACTCAGAAAAATCAGCAAGAAAAAATCAAACAACCCTGTCAAAAAGTGGGCAAAGGACATGAACAGAAACTTTTCTAAAGAAGACAGAATAATGGCCAAAAAACATATGAAAAAATGCTCAACATCTCTAATCATCAGGGAAATGCAAATCAAAACCACAATGAGATATTGCTTATCCCCAGTGAGACTGGCCTTTATCAAAAAGTCCCAAAACAATAAATGTTGACATGGATGTGGAGAGATAGGAACACTCATACACTGATGGTGGGACTGTAAACTAGTTCAACCTCTGTGGAAAGCAATATGGAGATACTTTTAAGAGTTACAAGTAGAATTACCATTTGATCCAGCAAGCCCATTACTGGGCATCTACCCAAAAGAACAAAAGACATGCTATAAAAAAGACACCTGCACCCGAATGTTTATAGCAGCACAATTCTCAATTGTTGAGATGTGGAAACAACCCAAGTGTCCATCAATACATGAGTGGATTAATAAAATGTGGTATATGTATACTATGGAGTACTATTCGGCTTTAAGAAACAATGGTGATATAGCACCTCTTGTATACTCCTGGATAGAGCTGGAACACATTCTACTAAGTGAAGTATCCCAAGAATGGAAAAACAAACACCACATGTACTCACCATCAAATTGGTATTAATTGATCAACACTTAAGTGCACATATAAGAATAACATTTATTGGATGTTGGGCAGTGGGGAGGGGGGAGGAGGGGATGGGTATGTGCATACACAGTGAGTGTGATGTGCACCATCTGGGGCATGGACATGCTTGAATCTCAGACTTGGGGTGGGGGGGCAAGGGCAACATACATAATCTAAACATCTGTACCCCATAATATGCTGAAATAAAAATAAATAAATAAATAAATAGAACGAAGCAAAAAAAAAAAAAAAAAGGGAGTCATAACAAACATTCTTAGCACAGATAGAAGACCTCAGAAAATTTTGTTGTTACTGAAGAAAGATAGACACTGGATTTCCCTCTTCCCAGGGGATGGGATAGAGACTCAAAAAAGTTTGCAAAAATACATATAAAAGTCATGATGAGAAGTCTTGGCACCTCTCACATAGCTGACATTTCTGTTATAACCATGTAAATAACAAGTTCCCAGTATTCAATAAATGTTACACAGTTTTAACATTTTTATTCCCCCTCAACCTTGGCAAAATATTAGAAAATGTGATAATTAACATCTTCATCATAATATTCTTCATAAAAGCAGATTATAAAACAGAGACATCAATGTCCAGGTAATTTTTATTCCTTCCTTGATCTATGAAAGAAGTATCAAGTACAAGTCACCACACAGCTCACAGCAAAAATTTTCCCATTGCCCTGGGAGGTAGTCTCACCCTGGGGGTTACAAAGCTTGGTTTAAGCTGTCACTCAGAGCTTTCTAAATGGACAAGGAGCAGCTTTAGGACACATTTTTTTAAGCATCGTGGCACATATTTTCCATTGCTGGAATCCAGAGTAGCCAGCTTGTCATGTGTCCAAAGTTTGCATATGTCATTGTCATTTTAAATATGGGCATGTCTATCACAGATTAAATTAATAGCGAAGTCACTTTTTAGTTACTGGTCCAGGTGCTGTAGGAAATGCTAATGAATCAAGGTGAGTAGTGGCAATGGGAAACATTCCCAACTGGTGGAGGTCATTTGCAACAATTGTAATTGCAATTGTTCAGCTTCCGTGCCCAACTTTTTGTTCTGAAGCCTGGGAAATGAATTCACATGCCATCTCTGTCACCAAATTGCTACTTCAAATGGTTTTCAATAGGCACAGCTGTTTTCTTCATTATTAATGTACCTCAATAAATATACAGAAAACTATCTGATTTCAGTAGATATTTAAACAAAATATTTAATTCACCCAGTCTCAGTTCTTCTTATATCACTATCCCCAATTCTGTGATTTAATAAATTTCATAACTTGCCTATTAGTCTTCAAATCTGGATTCCATTTGTTTCCTACCACATAATGACCAAGTTTGAAAAACATTAAAGGAAAATGAAAGGTGATTTTGAAATGTCCCACTATACATTCTTTCAGATTTCCTTCTTTTTTGTCTCTTGCCACTTCTTTTCTTTCATGATTTTTTTAAAAGGGCAAGAACAATTTGCTCTCAATATGAAAAATCTAAAATAGAACAAAAGTAGGAAGGTAAGGTTTTAAAATCTTTACTGTCCTTGGTATTAGAGCTCAGCTAAAAAATTTTCTTACTAAATTTGCTGTGCTTTTTCAAGGAGGAAAGGAATTTAATAAACCCAAAAGTGTCTTGGATGTAGAGTGAAGGCTTTCACTCTCACAGTATATAGTTCAAGTAAATGTGTACATATATGTGAATGCATATTTGTAGACAGACAGACATGGCTGCCAATTCTATAAACATATGAGCCCAAGGCACTTGTGGTAATCAAATTATGTGGGTAATATATCCTCTGCCTAAAGGTTTTGGAGGTTAAAATATTTGTAGAGATCCTGTGATTACAGATAAGTCACATCTGTGTTACTGCATAGTCAGATTTAATAATTTTGTTTAGAAAATTTGTGCAGAATTAGATGATCCCTTATACCTCCCTATTCATGTCAACTGGAAACTCAATGGGCTAAAATTTTATATAATAATATCCATTTTGGAAATGTAGGTATTTGAAATGGTAATTTTCAAATTTATGCAAATATGTATGAATTTGAACCTATGGTCATGTAACCATAGTAATAATAATACCACCGAGCACTTACTTTAAATTCTGTCATATACATATGCATTCAACTCATTGACAGATATTCCTGACTCTAATGAAAGTAATATAAGTGCAAACTAATTAATTCCATAAAATAAAAACAAACAGTTAAAGCATGGTAATCCTTCATCATCCTGCTTGTTTATTTATTTAACAGTTTGTAAAAGAACATTGTCCAGATACATGTGAAAATAATAATTTGGGTTATGTTTTTAATACATGAGAGAAAAACTAGTATCTAGGGTAGAAATATTGTTAATTCAGAGAAAAGATAAAAATTATCAGTATTGCATAGATTATTATGCTGTTTCTTAGCGAAGTATAGTTAAATGTAAGTTTAGGTCTGTGATTGTCCTACAATGAGCATATCACGTTTTGTTCATATGCTCTCCCTTTCCCCTCTGAAGACTCCAAAGAAGAGCATTCCCTGCTAATCCAGTGCTCCTGAGAGAGTGTATGAGTGGGTGAGACTGTGTGTATGTTGCTTGTGTATTAGACAATTTAGCTAAGATTAAGATTTATTTTTATTGTTATGAAATTTTTATATTGGTTATAAAATGTCAAATCATTCTTTTTTCAATAACTCAAATTATTTAAGCTTACCTAAAATTTACACAGCTATTTGCAAGGGAATTCACTTTACAGTTGGAAGCATTAAAATATTTGGTGAATCATTCTTTCCTCAAGCATGATGAAGCCTGAAAACTGCCATACTGTGTCTATTTTAGTAGTTTTCGTAATCATTGTTATGAATAAAGCCTTCTAAAATCAGGCCATTCAGGCTTGAAGTTTCCCTCCCAAAATCTTTTACTTCCGTATTAAACTCCTACATCTCTGAGAACAACTTTTAGAAATGAGAATCCACCAGACCACCTATAATACATGCATGGGTTTTTAAATGTACTTAGTAACTATTGGTTGCTTTGCCAGGATACTCCCAGGTTCATGGGATTCACTGCAAGCCTGTGAACTGATTCAGAAACCAATAGGAGGAATATTCCTATGAATCTGATAGAAAGAGAAGATGGACAATTAGATAAGGGTTTGATGGATTGGTTTATAATAATAAAGGAAAAACACTTAGCATTTATACTTGAAAATCATGTATGCTGTTACTCCCACTGCTACAATTCTTTGACCTTATAAGGAGTTATCATTCTTCACCCTCACTACTTTTTCCGTGCCTCTCAGAAATCTTCTGTCTTCATTTGCTTTCTTGTCCAGCATAGATTCCATGCTTTAGTATATGTATGTATACATATGGGTATATACACACACACATACACACACACACACACACACACATTATTAACATCTGTCTCAGTTGATCCCATATGACTATCAAAAGCCATTTGGTTGAAGAGTCATTACCTTCTCTTTGTACCTAAGCAGCATAAATTAATTGGTAATACTGACAGAGACTGAGTCTTCTCTCTTTAAATCTGAAATAACAAAACTCATGTAGGAAATCCACACCTCTTGGCCATCCTACCACATTTCCCTTTTAAATATTATCCCCTGGAATGACTCATAAGTTTGATCTATTTTTTTCCCTTTTTTCACAAACCTAACTCTTGTTTTCTTGCTTTACTTACACCAGGTTGAAGAGTTCATTGAGGAAATTAAAGACATGGAGAGAATGCCTCATCTTAATTCAAATCTGTACCCCTACATTCATATACCCCCCCTCTCTGTCTCTCTCTCTATATATATATGTATATATACATGCGCACACACACACACACACACACACACACACATCTTCTCTTCTTGTACAATGAAGATATTTTCTTACCCCTGCAAAGCTAATGTCTTCACTGTTTTTAATGACAAAATTATCCCCAAATAACTGATTGTACAATCTTCATTTCCTCAGCTTTCACTCTTTCATAAAACCATTTTAATCTTGCATCAATATCCACCAGTCCAGCAAAATTGCTTCACTCAGTTTCACAAAAATAAAATTATGAACATAACCAATATGTCTAGCACTGTTTTTAACTTCCAGGAATATAGCAGGTTTTGTTGTTATCTTTTTTTTAACAAACACAATCCTTTCTTTCTGGGTCATATATTCTTATGATGGGAGTCACGTTATAAAAAACTAAGTTACCTTTGTTAAATTTTGGTAAGTGCTAGAAAGTAAAATAAAACTGAAAGAGAAAGGTACAGAGAGTGTCAGTACTGGGTGTGGTTGATTTTAAAGTAGGTGGTGGTCTGGAAAAGTATCACTAAGATGCTGATACTTGAACGAAGACCTAAAAGGATGAGGAAAATAGTTATAAAACAGTCCAAAAAAGAGCTTTCTTGGGAAAGGGAATCACAAGAACAAATTTAGAATGTAACATTGTGTCTGACACATCCCTTCTCCCTCACCGGCAGGTCCTAGCATCTTTTGTTGTTGATGTTGGCTTCTACTCAACAAAACTGTATGTCGCAGTCTTTCGGTGCTCGGAACTCTTCTTGTCAACTATGCTCTCTTCCTTAATAGACTCATTCAATCCCATGATATATCATCTCTATTCTGATAAATGCCAAATATGTATCTCCAGTCAAGGTTATTCTTCTGATCCCCATATCTGTATATCCATCCGTCTTCATATTTCCAATATCTTAGACTTACCGTCTCCTAAATAAAACTTTTATGTGTTTCCCTTGTTTTCCCTATCAGTAAAACAACCCTCCCAATTTTCAACGAAAAACCAATCATATTTGTTATGTTCCTTTTTCTACTTTTAATATTCAATCCATTCATAATCTCTTGTTGATTTTAATTCCAAAATTTATTTCAAATATGTATACATCTCTTAGCTTGCCTGCTTATACTCTACTTCACATGAGATGTAGCCATAACCTCCTAACTGTGCCTTTGCTTATACTAATCTCTACCCCTTCAATCAATTTTTCACAAGTAGCCTAGATAATTTTTCTTAAAATTCAAATCTGATAATTTTGTCCTCTAATTCACAGATTAAGGTGGCCTCACAATCCACTTAAAATAAAATTCAAAGTCTTTCCATGACTTAAGCATTTATCATTGGCATTTGCCTAATCTCACATTTCATCCACACACTTCTAGCTCTTAAAACTCTAGACACATTAATCTTCAAACAACTCAAGGCAACAGCTCTTTCTTTGAGTCAAGGCCTTTTCACTACTGTTTGTATATCTGCAAATTATTTTCTCCATCCATGCATAGTTAGTTCTCCTACATAGTTTAGATCAGCAGAATCTATATTTTCACATCAAAGAGATCATCCACAAATTAGCCTTTCCCATTTTCAAGATTCTATTAATGTTGTTTATAGAAATTCTTACAATATGTGTTTACTTTCTTAGTTTTTGGTCTAAATATTTCAAAAACTTTATTGAAACTGATTTTTTTCATTTAGTGTCATGTTTTCTATCTTTCTTACTGGATTTCAGAGTTAAACATTTTTATTTTATTTTTATAATTTTAATCCAAGTCCCAATGATAGTCAATGTCTCATAGCAGGTACACAATAATTTTTGTTAAATATATAATTGAAAAAAATTGATTAATATATTAGTATTTTTATTTGGTAAAAAGAGAATCTATATTTTAAAGGCTTTTAAATGTATTTCCAGTTTTTTAATATTATTATTTAGTAAAGAGAAATAAAATTAAATTTGGCAGGGATGAAAGATACAATTTTTGAAACCATCAGTGTTTGCCGATATGGGTGATTGTGGTGACTCCCAAACATTATGGTTGGTAAATTTCTGTTGTAATGATAGAGTGGTATATTAACATTATGTGATAAGATATAAAGAAGAAAAATAAACAAATGGGCAGATACATCTGTTTAATGGTTTTAAAGTAAAATATCATTCCTGTTTGTGTGGTGATTCAATAATTTCAGAGATACTCCTTCCTATCAGATTTGTTGGTAGATTATAACTACCTATTCTAGTTGGAATAGGTAAAAAAAATATCTTCTTACTATCTTGCTCTGTCCAAAAGGGTTAATTGATTTTCTATAAACATCAGTTTTGGTAAGATACTTTCCTACTCAAATATCACCCTCCCATAGTTTTTCATTCACTCAAACTAAAGTGCCAAATCCTTAGCCTCATGTACAGGGTCTTCTATAATTGGGCTACAACCTGTCTTTCCCAGATCTGAGCTCTTCACAGTCCCAAAAGAATCTTCTGCTCCTGTTGAACCCAAACATATGCCATTTCCCTAGTAACCTATACCTCTGAACATATATTCTAATGTATCCTACCTCAAATACCCTATTCTCCCATTCTTTCTCCATCTATCTGGCTTTTTTAAAAGTTTATGCATATTTTAAGTTTCTACTCAAATGCTATCTTAGCTTAAAGAGATTTGGCTTTCCTCTAAACTTGTCAAATCACTCATTTTATTTTTATTTTAGCACTAAAAAATCACACATCATTGTACCCTTGTTGAAAATAAATCAAATGATGCATACATTCTCCTTCACTTCCCTTCCTAAAGGTAATGACTATTATTAATTTGAAGTACATCTTTAGAAAGCTTTTGTTAGGTACCATACAAAGTTTAAATGCAGATACTCCCATCTCTTCATACAATTAAGTTAACAAATACAAAATTACAGTTAGGAGGAATAAGTTTTGGTGTGCTAGAGCACAGTAGAGTGACAGTCAATGATATTGTGGTGTATATATCCAAATAACTAAAATAATTCTGAATCTTCTCACCACAAAGAAATAATGTTTGAAGTTATAGATATGCTAAATACCATTATTTTTATCATTATACAATGTACACATGTATCAAAACATCACACTGTGCCCCATGTCATTTATGTATTATTATATATTATTATACAATTATGTAACAATTAAAAACAAAATTTTAAACAATCATATCTTGCTGATTCCAAAACTTGCTTAGTCACTTAGTCATGTGTCTCTGGTATGATTTTATATGAGAATGTATAAATCCCCCATTTATTTAAATCTTGCATAATATTTCTTAGAATGCATATAATAATGGCTTATACTGATGGACATTTAGAATGTTTCTATACATATGTATTATTGCTAAGCAGAGAAAACTTTTTTGTACATAATACGTCTATTAATTCAATAAATATTTGTTGAAGTGTCTTCTAAACTCGTGACATAAATCACTGAAACAAACATAAAAGACTGACATGTAAAGTAGTCAGAAGACTCATTGAGATAGTAAGATTTAAGCAAAGGCCAAGGGAGGTAAAGAAGTTAGCTGAACAGATAGATATATGGGAAAGAACACTCTAAACCGAGAAAAGAGAATAAATCTTTGAACACATAATGTGTTGAAAGAATATCAGAGAGATCCACATGGCCCAAGCAGTGAGCAATGGACTAGTAGGAAGAGAAAATGTCAGAGGGTCTAAAGAGTTTAGGGCTTTCAGAACATTTAAAAATCTTTGCCTTTTATTGTGACTGAAATCTATATTCACTGCGAAGTTTTGAAGAAGAAAAAAAACTAAGTGGAATTTCTGTATCATATTATATGCCTACTTTAAACTTTGCCAGATTGGCCTCTCTGAATTTTACAACATTTTACATGTCCATTAAGAGATGTCATATGAAAGCATATCTTTTCCTTCATCCTAATATATTTGGGCTATTATAAATCTATTTAATATTCTTTTCTAATCTGATTTATGTTATACTGCATATCTCCATTAATTAGAAGAGGGTAGGCATGATTTTATATATTTATTGCCCATTTTTATATCATTTCCACCTGAATCATTTATTTTATATTGATAATCTTCAGCTCTTTAAATATATTGATATATAAACCCCGAACATATTTTTAAAGGCACAAATTACAAAGGCAAAAGTGATTTTGCCTTTTGTCTTTACTTTTCTCTGATAAATTCTACACCCCACTACAGTCCAAGCAGCTTATATTCAGTACAGAAAAACTGAGTCTTTGTTCAAAGGATTAATAAATGAAACACACGGTTCCTTTATATGAAAAACAAAGACCTCTAGTTTCTATTATTAAAAACTCTCTATTACACAGCTTTCATTTTATAAAAATAAGATGCCCTATTTGTTTCTTTTAATCAATGTATGTTTAATTTACATTCTGTTATAGCAATAATAATCTATTTTATTTAAGATAAAATATATGCAGAAAATAACTGAATCTTTTTTACCATGTATCCTTTTTCCTTAAGTTACTATCTTTAAAATAGTCTATCCTATCATTTTTGAAGATGTATTCCTTAGATGTTTTGGGGAAAAGATCAAGTGCTTTTATGATCTATTATGTTAAAATTCATAGAAAATATTGCCATTCTAGTGGCAAAATAGTGCAATAAATCACCCAATGCTGTACATAAAACATGCTTTTTTAAAACAAAAGGATATTATTGATCAAGCATAAATAGTGCAAAGATACAGAAGAATGAAGGAAATTAGAGAATAAAATCAAACTGTAAAAATCAAATAACATACTAAATAGAAGAAAGCGAGGGCTATTAATTCTTAATCAGTTATTTCTATGGCACCTGGTATGCTATCAAAAATAAATTTTTACTCATTTTTAGTGAAGAACATATAATTTAGGCTTATTTTACAAAATCCAGAGAGAAACATAAAAAAGAACTATCACTCAAAAGTGAGGTAATGTCAGAGAAAAAAATGGAATAGCAGCTGTGAAAATTAAATAGACTCCTATATGTAGTTATTTACAGGAGAAATATGTGATTTTATCCTGAAATATATTTTCCTTATTTTATGGATTATAAGGTAATGATTTAATAGTTTCCTAAATTAGGAGTTAAGGGTAAAAATTAGTTTAATTTGTGTCACCTTCGAGCTAATTACATATTAGTGTAAAAAAATCATTTTTTCTCAATATACAGCCAAATGGCATGATATATGTTTGATAAAAATTGCTTATTTTTCAGCTAGGTACTTTAATGATGAAGAAACTGGGCTTCATGTGAAATAGTGTCATTAAATATGTAAATTTAAGATTTTCCATTGATTTCAATATTTTGGTAGCATATATAACATAACAGTGAACATAAAAGTCACACTTAGGATCCTTTTCTTGCTTTGAAAACAGTATGGAGATTCCTCAAAGAACTAAAAGTAGGCCTACTATTAGACCCAGCAATCCCACTACTGGGTATTTACCCAAAGAAAAAAAAGCCATTTCACCAAAAGGACACTTGTACTCGAATGTTTATTCCAGCACAACTCACAGTCACAAAGACATGGAATCAACCCAAGTGCCCATCAATTAATGAATAGATTAATAAAATGTGCTGTATGTATACCATGAAGCACTACTCAGCCATAAAGAAACTAATTAATACCTTTTGCAACAATCTGGATGGAATTGGAGACCATTGTTCTAACTGAAGTATCACAAGAATGAAAAAGCGAACACCACATGTACTCATTATTAAATTAAAACCAATCAGCACTCATGTGCACAGATGAAAGTAAAATGCAGCAGAAATTAAGCAGGTGGGAGGAGGAAGTAGAGCATGAGTAAAATCATACCTAACGAGAACAATGTACACTATCTGGGTGATGGGTATACTTATAACTTTGACTCAAGCAGCACAAAAGCAATCCACTTAACCAAAACATTTGTATCCCCATAATATTATAAAACTAAAAAAAATAAGGTAGAATAGCATACCTGAATGAAAAATTACCACAAACTCAAAATAAATAAAATAGCTAAATAAATAAATCAGGATCCCAAGACAAAAAATTAATTTATTAAGAGAGTTCCATTTGGTTACCTACAGGTTGCCACCCACACAGTTAACATCAAGAAAAGTTCCAGGCCACATATAGAAAGAGCAATAATTTTCTAAAAGTGTATGTGTTCCCAATTAATAATTTCTTAGGTCTCCTTCTGCCAGTCCATCTTCTAATATTAATACAAGAGTAATCTTTTTGTTTTATTTGTTCATAGTATTCTTCTTATAACAAAACTTCTTCCTCCATGTCAATCCTGAAATATCCTCAATTCTAGATTTTATACACCAGAAGGAGAAATCTACTTTACTTTCCTATCTATATCTTTTAGGGGCATATTCAGGTTTGTGGGTCTTGAAATATAGGGATTCCATTTTTGGAAAAAAGAAAATGATGAAAAAATGAATATTTATATGAAAGAAAAAATTTGCTTCAAAGTTTTAACAAACTAATAAACACCACAATCATTTTCAAATTTAGAAAAGTAGGTAACATTTTCTTAATAAATTATCTGATATACATTTTTGTTATTAATAATGGTTTAAAGATGAATATGTGAAGAATTTTTTGGGGGGGGAACATTAGTTTCTTTAGGTCGTCTCTCTGCATTGTTGGTGACTTCACTGCCATTTTTTCTGGAATTCCAGGGTTCTTCAGAATAAAATATATAAGATGGTGAATAACGTGATCTGAAACACTGGACTTCTTAGGACATACGGCAACACAAAATGGACGTGTTCATTTTTTGTTGCACTGTTACAAATATTTTGCTGTAAAAAAATACAGAAATCCCAATAAATTACATTTTGTGAGATTCTCCTCATGAAAGAAAAAAATGTATGATATGGTTATGACTACTGCATCTTTTTTAGACATACATAAGAGAACATCTGTGTTGACAAGACGAGACTAGGCGTTGATGAGAATTGAATCCTCTGCTTACAATTTGTGCTCTTAACTGAAAAAGTTTTCATATACTATTTTCTGGTTGTGTATATTTCAAGCCTTGTTTCTCTTCCACTATCAGATATTTCAGCTGCTGAGCATATAGAACATGCTCAATTCATGATTAGATTACTGGCCTTATACCACCATATAATAACATTTGGAAAGCTGGTACAGTTGGTGATAGGAATATACCATTCCACACCTCAGATGATATAAAATAACATAATTGAATGTGAACTATATATGTATATCTCATTGCATCTGTGTTAAACATAACTTCAACTCAAGTTCCCCTTTTTTGAGGATCACCAAAATTCTACTACAATAATAGTATTAGACACAAAAGGAAGCACCTTTGAAGGATGTCAGAATGGATATAAATTACAATCTTAAAGTTTTAAAATTTTACTTTTTCAAATATTGCAAAAATTCAAGACCATGTGAACACATTGATAAGATCCTTCCCAAAACCTTGAAAGGAGTTTGTGCAATGGAAGGGTTCAGAATTTAAGCTACATTAGCTTCATGGGAAATCAGCCTCTATGAGCCTGTTTAAGGGGGTTTAAAACAGAATCTAGAAATAAAACTGTTTTTAAAAACAAATGAATGCTGTTATGCAGAGTCTATTCATTAAAAGTTCTCTTACCTTGAAGACCTGAAACAAGGTCTTGCAGAATAGACATGTTTTTTAAAAAACCTGAGTTATCAGATATTTTAATTAATAATAATTCATAATTAATAGGGTTATTAATTTATGGCAATATGACTAAGTACTACAGAATTGAAACCTTAACAAAATCAGACATAATTATTACAGAAAGGAAAATCTCTGATCCCAGAGTTAAGAGAATTGATTTCTCATCCTATTTCTCCCTTAGGCCAGTGTCTTAATCCTCCTGCTAAGAGCAGGGAAATTAATATGTAAAAAAAATTGGTCTACACCTTTTCTGGACCCTCTAAGATATTCTCTACAAATCCTTGCTGTGCTTATTTTTACACTTTCTAAAATTCTGGAAAGAAAATTATTTAAGGGGTTGAGAAAGAAGAATTTTTCTAAGTGGGATAGAGAGGGATAGCTAGAAAAAAATCAGACAAGAATAGAAAGCATCATGAAAAGAGAGTGAATGCTGAAGAAAGGACACTTTTGGGTCAGGAACATAACCAAGTTCTGAAGAGCAAAAGAGAAAAAATATGTTGTTCTGATATGTGCATTTATGTGTTGATTAGTTAATACCAATTTGATGGTGAGTACAAATGGATCCCGTTCTTCTGCTCTTGTGGTGCCCCACTATGGATAATGGGCTCAAGTTTAATCCAGGGAAGTGTAAGTGGTGCTAGATCACTGTCATTTCTTATGATTGAGTAATATTCCATTGTAAACATATACCAAATCTCTTTTCAACAAATGGTGCCGGGAAAACTGGATAGCTACATGCAGAAGACTGAAACTAGACCCCTACCTCTCACCTCTCACAAAAATCAATTCAAGGTGGATAACAGACTTAAACCTAAGGCATGAAACCTTAAGAATTCGGTGGGGGGGAAACCAAGGGCAACACACGTAACCCAAACATCTGTACACCCATAATTTGCTGAAATAAAAAAAAAAGAATTCTAAATGAAGATGTTGGGAAGACCCTTTCAGACATTGGCCTAGGTAGGGAATTCTTGAAGAAGACCCCCAAAGCAATCGCCGCAGCAACAAAAATAAATAAGTGGGATCTAATCAACTTAAAAAGCTTCTGCACTGCCAAGGAAACTATCATTAGAGTGAATAGACAGCCCACAGAATGGGAAAAAATATTTGCTCTCTACACATCTGATAAAGGGCTGATAACCAGAATCTATCTAGAACTCAAAAAAATCAACAAG
>CAUYRB010068964.1:0-40433 GCA_963574695.1 Propithecus perrieri
ACCAGCCTGGGCAAGAGCGAGACCCCGTCTCTACCAAAAATAGAAAGAAATTAATTGGACAGCTAAAAATATATAGAAAAAAAATTAGCCGGGCATGGTGGCGCATGCCTGTAGTCCCAGCTACTCAGGAGGCTGAGGCAGGAGGATCTCTTGAGCCCAGGAGTTTGAGGTTGCTGTGAGCTAGGCTGACGCCATGGCACTCACTCTAGCCAGGGCAACAAAGTGAGACTCTTGTCTCAAAAAAAAAAAAAAAATAATAATAATAATAATAAACAATTTAATTAACTAATTAATTAAATAAAGGTATTCTTACCTTTGTTGGATGTGTAAACATGCCTATGTGTGTATGTGTGTGTGGCGTGTGTTCAAATCCTGTTATAAAACATAATTCTTACTGTGGGTGGTGAATACAACAAAACAAGAGCAAATACAACATTTATCTGTATCATCTACCTTTGTATTTTTCTTTTCTTTCTATACATAAAACAGCTAGGGCAGCATATTTAACCTTTGGTTGCCACGTTCACCCCTAGAATTTTTCACAAGAAAAAATGTAAATTCAATTTCAGAAGTGATCTGAAATAATACAGATAATGTTCTTGAATATGATATATATATAATGCTTATTTCATTATACAAAACTTAGAAATAAATCAGAAACTAGTGCGAAGAAATAAATACATTTAACACCACATAAGTTCTATCTAATAAAAATGAGTTTTCCAGTGGCCAAGAGAAAATAAAACTGTCACATATATAATTTTTATTATCAACTACAAGGAAAAATTCAGTTTCTGTTTCATTGTTAGATTCAGGTGGAAGTTACTGTGTAGATGGATATTCAAGAAAAAGAATTTGAGTGACATAAGAACAAATTTTTGGTGTTTGTAAATTATTTAACTTCTATTTTTCAAGTAAGTTATTCTTTATTAAATTCCGAGTAAAATCAAGGTTATAAACCATGAAATGTTAGCATTCCATATCTTGAATTATGATATAACTATACATAATATTCAAACAAAAACCTTACACTCATCTTGCCTCTAATTCTCCTTCTCTTTTTTTCTAATACAGATTTTAAAAGGCTTCTATTAAAAATATATTTACTTATTCTTTGCCGTATTCTCCATATTATATTGTAATTATGTGTGTTTCTATATTGCTATCCCAACTAAACTATGATGCTAGTGTTTTTATCCAAAGAGAAACACTTGTGCAATATTACGCTTTAATTATATTTCTATCACCAGCATTCGTTTACTGAGAGCCTAACAAAATAGGTCCTAAGTAAATAAATTTAAAAACCATCATGAACATATATTTTCTTATATACACGCCCACGCACAGATGCAGTCTTAGAATAAAGTCAGTGGGAACCAGAGTTTTATAGCTAGATTGAATGTCAGTAGAGGTTGAATGCATTTCACACCAGTTCCAGGGTATTTTAGGGGTTCCAGAGACAGAAGGGAGGGGGTGAAATAATTGTCTTGAAGAGGAAATATGGCAAAATTGCCAGGCATTAATGCTCGGTCCATATTCCTGGTCCTGAATTAAAAATGGGACTAATCGGTACCATCTCGTGTTTGTCTCAAGCCACACTCAGTGAAGACCTGCAGGAGATGAAGTTCTGGATTGAATCGAGGTTGCAGGGAGTAGTCACGTCCGTGTTATATGGAATAAAGACCACTTAGTGTCGTCCTTCTGTCTGACCCAATCTCACAGCTCACTTATCGAAGGACGAGGCAAATGGAATATGTTCGAGAATAGCAGGTGCCATCAGTGTGGAAAGGCACAGGTACCTGAGAAGCGGTAAAAAGTATTTCACTGTGACCCAAGCTGCACGCTTTCTGTTTCTTATTCAAAATCCACTGAGCCGAAAGTGGCAGAAATTGGGCTACCGTTGAAAACTGAGAAAATAGTATAGTATTCTAAAGGCAGTATACAGCTCATAAGTATACATATTATTCCAAAAAAGCATTTGGAACAAATAGAAAATTCGCCCGAGAGTGTATTGTGCTGCATTGTAATTTCGTTAAGCGGCCGGCCACAAAAGGGAGCTATAGAACGTACTCTGCAAGGTCAGGACACAGGCGCCCCTGCGTCAGTTCCGTTTGCGGGTTAAATAATCCATCATTGTTGTTCAAGTGATGAGGATTCCATCGAGAAGTTATAGGCGTAGAAATAGATAAATACGTGATCTGCAAGTTTCTTTTTTTCTTATTTGTCTTGTCTAATTAAACATATGTTTAAATTCCATTTTCTTCCTATTATGTCCGTATTGTAAAGACCCCTCCACTGTAATAAGCGTTATGATCCTCTTCCGAATTTCTTAAATCTAAGACCATCTATGATGCTTCCAATCTAGCGGCCCCGTGCCTTTCCGGAGACACAGCAACAGGGCGCAGCCACGACTCCCAGCTCCGTTTCAGCACAGGATGCTGTTACCGTGGCAACAGTGGGTGCACCAGGGACTTCCGCTCTTTCCTCTTATTGCTGTGCTCATTGCCTGTGCAAAACTTAAAAACCAACAGAATCTAAATCCGCAGAGCCCATCTACTTCTGTTCTTTCTCGATTTCTTGTACGACATTCACAATGGTGCTTTTCAGGATTTAGATGGTCACCGCTCTGTAATGCCAGGACTGGCTAAAATGGAAGAGCGCTGAGCAGAAAGCAAGTAAACCGAGTAAACGCCCACATCTCGCGCTGGGCTTTGGGGGCAACACCTGTGGGCACACGTCGCTCCTCCTGAAGTTCGCGTGACTGGACTGAGGGTCTGACTCCACCAGTTGAAGTTATTTTTTTTTTTCCTTTAAACTCATTCTGAGCGAGGTTTCTACTCTGTTGAAAGTGAAATCACATCACCGAAGTCGAGTGCCCGGTGTCACCGCACCCGACTAGTCATCAGAGTCATTTAGTTCGTGTTTATGAAAAATGACAAGTAGTAATTAAAACCAAGTACATGACTCATCGGAATCATTCAAAATACGGATGTATTAACGTTTTTAGTGAAAACATCAAAATGAAAGAGTATCATTCTCATGCTTCAGCTTTTTTAAATTATCTAATTTAAAATTGTCCCTTAACTTTTTCCGTATCCCTCACATCCCTTATGAGACTGCTTTTACTTATTAGTATTTTTCTTTATTTCTCTGTTCTCATTCTAATTCTGACTATCAGTTGGCTTCGTTTTGCTGGAATGATGAGTTTCTGCTTTGATACTAATTCTGGTCCTAATTCTCGAGAATAAACTCCCCGTCTGTGTGACTTTGCGTCTCCCCCCTGCTCCCCAACTCCTGCTGTCCACCCAACACCTGACACGTGGCCTCGAGCTGTGATGAGTCTACGATTGCACTCTAATTTTCTTGTTTTTGAAAAAGGCAGAAGTTGCACAGTTCACAGAGACCTTTAAAAAAATAGCTTTATTGAGATAATAATTCCTACACCATACAATTCCCCCATTTATAGTATACAACTCAATGGTTTTAGTATATTCACAGGGATGTGAAACCAACACCACAGCGAGTTGTAGGACAGTTTATCGTCTCAAGAGGAGACCCTGTCCCGATTCACTGCCCCTCCCTAGTTCCCCAGGGCCACGCACTACTCCGCCCTAAGCAGCTACCAACCTACATTCCGTCTTCATAGATTTACCAATTCTGGACTTTCATATAAACGGAATCATAAAGTATATAATTTTTTATTTTGTGATTGATACATAATAATCACATATATTTATAAGGTAGTTTCGAATGGCTAGAAAAAAGATACTGAATGTTGTCCACACAAAGCAATGGTGAGATCATGGACATACTAATTACCCTAATTGGATCACTATACATCGTACGTATCAAAACGGTATGTTTTTTTGTGATTGGCTTTTTTCACTTTAGCATAATATGGTCAAGGTTTACCTACGTTGCGGCATGTTTTAGTAATTTATTCATGGTATGGCTAAATAATATCTCACTGTATAGATATATCGATTTTGTTAACCCATTCACCGTTGGTGCATATTTAGGTTGTCTTCAGCTATCGGCTGTTAGGATAAGGCTGCCATAGACACTTGGATACAAGTTTCTATGTAGACACGTATTTTCATTTGGGGGTTATATATCTAGGAGTGGAACTGCTGGGTCTTGTGGAAACTCAATGTTTAAACATTCAAGGATCTGCCAGAATATTTTCCAAAGCAGCTGCACCATTTCACATCCGCACTAAAGATGAGGGGGGCAAATTCTCCATGCCCTCAGCGGACTTGCCGTCATCTGCCATCGTGATTCTCGCCACCCTAGCTGGCGTGAAGTGGTATCTCATTATGGCTTTGAATTTAATTTCCCTGTCTGATCATACCAGGCATCTTTTCAGGTATGTTTATGGCAGATTTGTAGATCTTCTTTGGAAAAATATTTATTGAGATCCTTTGCTCAAATGTTAATCAAGTCTTTTTATTATTGAATTCAGTTAGGCAACGGTAGCAGCAGGTGAAAGAGAAAAAAGGAACCAATGATATTTCCATTCCGTGACCTTGTAGACCTCTGCCTAGAGCAGACTTGAACTGGATAAGGAGAGGGAGCAAACCGTTGCATTTCACAGTGAATCTTGGTGGTCCTGTTTGGTACCCGTGGGGCGCATCCCTCTGCTCAAAGACAACCGTAAATGACAATTTGAACACCAGTCTCCAGATTGCCTCCAAGTACGATCTCCATTCTCCGCACCGACTTAGGTAACTGAGGTGATTGAAGGATTGAATGTTTACTGGAAAATTCAGCGTCCTACTCGATAACCACAGGCTGTCTCTGGATGGCATTCTTAATTTTCTTGTGACCTTTGGATCTCTGTATTTCACTTTTTGCACATTTCCCAAAGTCCTTCTTTCTTCAAGTTAAAATGGACTAACTGCTAGAGGTAAGGTATTTAATTTGAGGGGGAAAAAGTGGCCACATGGCTAGGCAACATAGCCAAAAGCTAAATGTTGAGTGCTGGACATCAAATTCTTAAAATTCATCCTTCCTTACCGCCTCCAGGGAATGTTGCCTTCAACCATGTTAATGGGACCATGCTATCTCAATGAATCCTTCTCATTTCTGTTTCTGTTAAGACTTTATTTTATTCTGCTAAGAAAATCTTGATACATATTAAGTGCTGAATTTATATCAGCATTTGTTATGGTTCTTTGGTGGTTTTTAGCTATCCCAGGATTATCACATTATGATCTGTCGTTAACACCAAGCGAAGAGGGGCCTTTCCTACCTTGAGAAGAATTCCGATGTCACCTCTTAACATCGCTCTCTCCTCCTTTCCTCCCCATTCCTTG
Organism: Propithecus perrieri; assembly: GCA_963574695.1. Lineage (NCBI taxonomy): Eukaryota > Metazoa > Chordata > Mammalia > Primates > Indriidae > Propithecus > Propithecus perrieri. Next base: position 5,316 of record CAUYRB010068964.1, read on the forward strand.
CTCCACCCCTGCCTCCTCCTCCCCTCTCACAAGCCTGCTGGTGACTCGCACCATAGTTGTCTGTAATATAGATTAGATCTGTATTCAGCATTTTCTGTAGCGAAAATATATTACTTTTAGAACCAGAACACTATGGTTACCTGAACGTGTCAAATGAGAATAATATATGATAACCATTTACAAATTGAAGTTAACCATCTACAAATCTTCATAAAAAAGCATGGCACGAATTCTTCCTGCCTCTTCAAAGCAGGTATTCTGGAGTCGGGGTCTCCACTCTGAATGGGGTAACATAAAAAAATCTCTAACTACTTTTCGTTGCCCGGGCCGTTACGGTCAGAGCACTATCGGCAACATCGAGGCAAGACGCCCCACCAGCAAAAAGATCATGACTCTCTGAAGGCTCAGATGACTGTTAGCGATTTTTAATAATAAAGTATTTTTTAATTAAGGTGCAAACATACATTTCACATGGCTTTTAGACATAATGCTATGGCATGTAGTCATACAATGTGCTTTCTGGATTTCCCTGCTGAAGCAATTTCTTCTTTGAAGTCGCACTAGGCCGATGATTTGTTTTCAAAACTGCTTCCTGACAGGAGATAAAAGATACTGTTCTTTGTTGCATTTTTTTTCATGCTGGTCTGCGATTTTCCTCTTGTTGCAATTATTTTCGAAGAACTGGTGAAGCTGAACTGTGATTTTCCTTTAAAAAATGAAACAGGTAATATGATAAAAGACACAGATTTCTCTAAGTACATCTATGCTTTTAATATCTAGTTAAAATGATGTCAGCTCATTAGCAAAGCTAGAGTGTATCTACAGCACTCTGTAAAAGCAAATTGGGTTTTTTTTATACCTTATAGCTCCATTTAATAAGGTATATTTGAAAAAGTGGTAGGAAAGTTTTTATTTGTCCAATACTGACTTGGTATGTGCTGCCTCAGTTTCCTTTACGATCATTCTTGCGTGCGTCTTAGGGGTGACGGGACACTTCCCCTCTCTGCCGAAGCTTCACTGAAAGATCAACTCTCAGTTAAGGCAGATTGATGACAGAGAGAGGTTTATTTATTTACCATGTGCGTGGGGAGAATCACAGCGTGATTACTCCATATCCCAGTGGAATCCAGATATTTTATACACACCTGTTACAGGGGAGGAGCGATGAGGAGTACAGGTAATTCTGTTTAGGGCCAATAAACAGTTGCTAGGTAGGATGAATGGATGGGGAGACAGACTGTCTTGTAAACTGACCTGAGAGACAGGTGTTGTGTTTAAAATGATTTGGGCCAGGTCTGGTTGCGTTCTTGACCTTCTTTCCTGCAATATGTTGAGAAAACAGGTAGAGGAAGGTAAGTAAATTGTTCTTTGACTGATCAGTCCGGTTCATGCAGCTAGAGAGAAAGACCCTTCCAGTGCTTTCAGATCTAGAAGGGCCTGTAATTCAAAATAGTCTTCATACCAAGTTGTCATGTTTCAGGGTGAAGTTTCCCGAGCTCCTGCGGCATCCACCGATAAACACGCATGCACAGAAGAAAGCACACGTGAATGAATTCCCGCCGTCCTGTATGCACTTAGAGAAGCACTCTGACTTTGTTTCAAAATTTCCATCTTCATTAATAGCATAGTTTATTTTATTAATATAAATTGGACTTTTAACAAAGTCCTGTAGAACTATAATATGATTGTAGATTAAAAATTCTTTTTACTGGTGTACAATTTTGTCAAATAATCCTGAACACCTTGGAGCAAGTGTAACTTCCCAGGACAATATATATTACTAGGTTTCACTCAGGTGGAGGTTCAGTTTCTAGCAGTGTTACCGAAAAGTCGGCACTTGTCCTCGAGGCCACATCGGAAGAACGAGAACAAATGGTTTGAGGAGAAGGAAAGAGAAGTCTATTACTTTGCCAGCACAGGAGGAAAAATGGTGGACCTTCTCATCTCAAAATCCAAATTCCCCACCCCCCATAAGCAGAAACACAGAGCTTTTCAAGGGCGTGCCCTCAGTTCTAGGCTCCTGTGGTTAGCTATTCTAATTGTCCCCTCCCTGCCAAAGACAGAGCACCACCTGGGCCCACCTGGGGGCTGGCACCAGCCTGGGATTCTGAGTTACCTCTTATAGCAAAAGACTTAACCTGCCTCAGGGCTGCAGACCAGGCTGCAGTTCCCAAAAAGAGTGGGGGGAGTTTTAAAGAGACAAAAATATTTTTGCCATTTTTTTTCAGGCCATCCCGTTGTAGCAGCAGAACACAGAAGTTTCATTTTCAATCCTCTCCTACTAAACACCAGGTAAAACAACCAGGGTAACAACATTAAGACAAACAGGCAAACTTGGATGACATCCTATCCAAAATGTTGTGGCCAGAAATCGTCCTGAAAACGTGGGCTGGACGCAGCCAATCACTCCAAAGACAGCAGGAACAGAGGGTTTCAAAGTCAGTGGAGAGGGAGTAATGATAGGAACGATGTCGGTTCTTGGCGCACTCATGGCCGAAGAATGACCAGACAGGCCCAAGTTAGGCAAGCGTGAAACTGAGGTTCACTGAGGAGAGAAAGATGGGATTATAGAGCACGGGATAGGCTTACAGAGCATGCTACCTACGTCACGGGAGACGGCTGGACCCACTGTCGCAACAAAGGGAGGGCAAAAGGAAGGAGCGCGCACACACACACACACACACAAAAGGGGCTGGTTATGGTCTGCGTCTGGTCTTACAGTGCCCTGTTTGGGACCTCATGTGGCTCAGATGTCACCACGGACCTCTTTGATTGGACAGTTGGGAGCTGCACGACCTGAGTCTCACTGGCACGCGGGTCTCCCGTGAGCCTCCCTGAGAGCCCACTGGGGGGTGACTCGCAGCGGCACCCACCTTCGTCCCTGGGAGACCTGGAGTCCCTCGCTAACTACCCAGCATTAGGAGATCGCGGCGAGTGTGCGTGACATACAACTTATTCACAGACGACAAGTCCTCAGTCAACGTCTGTTTTGGTTGCCCTGAAACCAAGCTACGTCGCCCGTGTCTCGGTGGGAAACAGTCTAAGGACAAAGTCATTCCATGGGACTAAGCAGGAGCCCTGAGGTGTGTGTGCATCTCTGCACTTCTCCCTCCTGCTGAGCTTTCTCAAACTGTATTCTAGACTGCTCTGTGGAGTCCCGTGAGTCCTCTCCCTAGAGTCCTTCAATCACCTGACCACGTTTTGTTGCTACAAGAATTTTCATGGGTGGCATGATTGGGCAGATTGCTAGGACCTTGTGGAGCTTACGCTGTACGAATTGGATCGTGTCTGACGACACCCGCGTGTGCTGCTGACACGCTGCTTGCCGATGCGCGGGTGACTGCCCCATCTGCATCTCAAACCCAAATCCCTTTCTTGTGATGAGGTGGTTTAGCTAACACCTCCACTTGTCTTAAATGAATCTCTCACTCAGTATGTCTAAAACTGAACTCATGAGCCTGGTCCCTTGACTGTAGACGCCTGTCACTCGCAGTTCCTTGAGTTTCCTGAGAGTGAGATCTAGAAGGGCCCAGGTATGGTCCAGATTTTACCCAGAGAGCCTCCACTTTCCAACCCTCCATCCCCACCCGTTGCAGGCGCCGCCTCATTGCAGGCCCTCAGACCCAGGGCGCTGATTGCTTTGTCTGCGCGACAACTGTTCGGTGCTATTGCTGCCACGTGGCTCAGGCCACAGCAACAAAGGGCGTTTTTATACCAGAGATGGGGTCAGTCTTTTCCAAATGACCCACCAACATGAGTGCGTGATTACCATGCAGCTCAGACAAAGGAGCGTGATTGCTTGCGAAGCATTCGCCACACAAATTCCTTCCCTGCCTGAGGACGTCCATCCTCTCTGGACACGTCTCCTTGGATCAGAGAGAGAGACAAGTCTCCTCTCCGGCTGCTTCTCTCCTCCCTCGGAAACGTGTCTGCAGGGTCAGACCAGCTGTTTCCACCGCTCACCTCCGCCAATTCACTCCATCCTTCTAAGCCTCTTTCTCGTTTGTAAAAGTGAACTGAATGATTAAAAATGCCTCATAAGATTATTGTGATGATTATTTTCTAAGGATAGATATAGTCATTTCATAACAAATTATATATGAACTCATTGCAATTATTATTTTAAAAGCATATTCATTCCGACTGTAGTGGCCTACTCAGTTTTCAGAGCCTACCGGAGTCTGTGAGGCTGTGCTCCAAACCTTATTTATGATCGTCAATCACGTTTGGGTTAAGCAATCCTACCTCCCTAAAATCAACTTGAACTTGATGCTCCCCTCAGTTATCACAGTGTAGCAACCTCTTTTTCCTCTGTGCACCAAAAGCGCTTTTTGATATATCACATTTTGGCATCTTTAGGCTTTGCAAACATACGTACCCTACATATTCCTAGTTGAATTGTAAGATGTTCTAGGATAGAAAACTAGCCTCTATTTGTTCATTTTCACAGCGCGTACTGAAATGTCTAGAAATAACTGTTCAAAAATATGTTTATTCATTTGATTGTTTTGTCCCATATTGGCTAGTTAACAGAATAAATTAACAATTTTTGAGGTAGCTTAGAGAAAACCTAGTGTAGAGAATATCTCAAAAAGAAAAATTAAAAATATTAGACTCTCAAAGCCAAAATTCCTAAGAAATTATTTGCTTTTAAAATCTGTTTAATGTTTAACTTTACATTTTGAAATGATTACAAGATCATAAGAAGTTTCAGAAGCCATAAAAAAGTTTCCCTGTACATTTCTCTCAGCTTCCCCAAATGTTAATATTTTATAAAACCTTAATTCATTTATCAAAATCAGGCCATTAACATTAATATAGTGCTATTAACTAATCTGCAGGCTTTTTCAACCCACCAGCTGTTCTGCTAACATCTTGTTCAGGTAGGAGTCCCACGTTGAGACTGGGTTTATGTCTCCTTAACCCGCTCAACCAGGGAGAGACTTAGCTTTCACGATCTTAACACATTTGAATAATGCTGTCCAGCCTAAATTTGTGTTCATTTTTCATGAATAAATTAAGATTGTGCAGATACCACACATATAATGTTTCCTTCTCAGTGCATGACACCAAGCAGTGTGTTACACGAATATTTCCTCTCGTCGGTGAAGATAACATTGATCATTTAGCTAAGGTGGAATCGAATAGCTTTCTCTACTACGATTTTTCCCTGTGTAATTAGTAAGTAGTTTCTTAGGAGATCATTTGAAACTATGCAGTTAACCTATTTCTTATCATACCTTCATTCCTTAATTTCAGCATCTATTGGTAATTCTTGCCTACAGCAAACATTAGGGCGATGTTCACTAACTGCTGATTTTATATCTTGTGTTTTTTTCAAATGATGTTCCTTGAGCTGTATGTTTGTATATTGTATAATATTCCTTCTTCATTTATTGATGGGAACTCTACGGCAAGGAAGAACGTTCCTTCACCCCCATTTATTTACTTAAACAATTATTTCTTTATATCAGCGTAGACTCATGGGTACTTACTTATTTTTCCTAGGGTTATAAGCCATTATTATCATAATTATTGCTCAATTCTTTTCAGATTCGATCATTGGGATCATCTTTAAACTGGCTTCACCTGATTTCGACATACCCACCTCATATGCTGAGCATTTAGTACTAAGTTTAAATCGTTTTATGAATATTCTACAATTTTATTTCTTCTTTTATGTATGTGCATTTCCATTATTAATACTGTCTTCCTTAAAATAAGCAAATTCGTAGAAATTATGTATACATGTTTTGAGGAGATTCCTAGTTAATTGGTTACTGCGCCATCTTGGATCTGTATTTCCAAAATCTCATGGATTCTCTAATTTCAAATGTGAACTGCTCTACTGTTCTACGCTCTCCTCTCCTGAGCATCATCTTTGTCTGATTGCATATAAAAATAAGTAAATACACAGCATTTCATATAATGCCCAAAATGTAATTGGAGAAATAGTTCAATATGTTGTCATCCAAGTTGGTTTCCTCGTCTTTATATACTAAATTAATGCTGCCTCACAATTTTTTCCAATTCAAAAATGTTTCTCTAATGCATAATTATAATTTTTTAAAAGATTAGTTATTCATGATTATTAAATTTTTTCTCCATGGAACTGAACAAATTTTGTTCAGAAAGTATTTTTATAAAATACTTATATAATAATCTTGGTAGGTTAAAGGCGTTGTAAAATATAAAATAATCAATCTAAGGATAGAGGCGATAACTCTGAGTAAACACAGGAAGATGGAAAATATGTAGCCTCATTTTCAACTAGCTTTTAATGATTTTGAAGGCCATATACAGACCTAATAATATATTATATTATTTTATTCTATTTGCCTCAAACTCTTTGTTTCTCAAAGCAATTTATTTTAAGTGTTTTTGTCATCCTCTTTAAATCTTTCATTGAGCAATTAAGTGCAAGGATGAAATCAAGATATATCAATGCCAGATGAGATGGACGTTAAATGTCTGCTCTTCCTTGACTATTCTGTTTTCTTTATATTTTTCACATTCATAGCATAAATAATATTTAAATTCAAATCGTACAGCTGCTGTAGACCTTGATTTATAATTAAAAATTTAAAATATTTTTAAAAAATTACAATGACAATAGGCATACTATATCACGTTTTTACATAAAAGATAATAAATATCAATCGAGTGTATAGTAAATGACAATAAATAGCAAATAACTCATTAAACATTCTGGTGATCTTGTTTCTGTCCACAGTCAGCCAGCAACGGGAAGGGCTGCGGTCAGCGGGTGCCTCCTCCGGTGGCTTTCCAGGTCACCTTTCTCACGTTTGACACCCTTGTCCCGTTTCGCATCAAGATCTAACTACTTTTCCTACCCGATTTTGTTTAGTCATTTTTTTAACTTTACGATAGATTCAATACCTTTTTAAAAATGTATCTTTAATCATCTTTGTTTTTCGCTTTAATAGACTTTATTTTCTTAAAGCAGTTTTAGGTTCAGGGGAAATGTGAGCAGCAGGTGTAGAGATTTCATAAACCCCCCTAGTCCCCCCACACAGCCCCCCTTACCAGCATCCTCCACAGAGTGGACGTTCCGTTACAACCGATGGACCCACATTGACACGTCATTGTCACTCGCAGGTCATGGCTTACAGCAGGGGCACCTTTCCATGGCGCACGTTCCACTTGGGAAAACTGATAGTGACCTGCGTCCACCATTGTGTAATAGCGCCGTGCAGAGTAGTGTCTCTGGCCTAAAAATCCGCCGTTCACCGAGTATTCCAGCCCCTCTCCTCCAACCCCTGGCAACCGCCGATCATTTTACTCTCTAGTTTTACCTTTTCCAGGATGTCACCTAATTGGAAGCACCCAGTATGTTGCCTTTTTGGATTGACTTATTTTACTTGTTAACATGCATTTAAATTTCCTCCACGTCTCCTCATGGCTCGATAGCCCCCTTCTTTTCCGCGTTGACTAATCAAGCACTGTCCGCTGTACCGCAGTTTATTTACCGACTCACCGCCGAAGGACATCTCGGTTGTTTCCAAGACTCGGCAATTGTGAATAAAGCTGCTCTAAACCTCTGTGCGCAGCTCTGTGTGGACCTGAGGTTTTAACTTCTCTTGGTGAATACTAAAGAGCATGACTGGTCTGTTGGGTGGTCAGAGCGTGTTCATGGTTTCAGGAAACCGCCAAACTGTCTTCCAAGGTGGCTGTACCATCTTGTTTTCCGCCAGCAATGCTGAGATGCCTGTCTCTCCACATGCTCACCAGCATTCGATGTTGTCATTGTTCTGGAGTTTGGCCCTTTTACAGGGTGTCCAGTGACATCTCGTTTTAATTTGCTTTTCCCTGAAGACAAATGAGTATTGTTGACACGCTTATTTACCATCTGTGTATCTTCTCTGGTGAGGTGTCTCTTAAGGTTTTGGCTCATTTATTAAGGATATCTTTTTGTTCATTAATAAAATGTAACAGCTCACATTAAGAAACATAATTGCATTTAGATCAGGAAAGACATTCTAGAAATGTCTGTATTTCATCCAAGTTCAAAGCCAATCTAAGCAAGTGATTGGGTTCACATTCTATAAGTTAGCTTAAATGTGAAAAATAAAGCTGCAATTTAAATCTTCAACGTGCATGCTATTTCCAGCACTTGCATGATTTTCCCATGCTATCTGCATAAAGTTAAATGTTTTTTGTAAAATATAATATAGAGGAATTTCAGAGAAATACATGATTGTGGAGTAAAACTAGAAAGTGAGAAGTTCCACCTAAAATCTCAAAGATCCACCCAAAGCACTACTAAATTGAAGTTGCTTTTTAATCATAATCTTTGATATTTCTTTCATCAAAGTAAAATAATATACATATAATGATTGCATAGTCTGAACTTCAAATCGTTACCTTTTGTCTGCATCTTTCAAATTTTTATTCACTGCCTTCCAAGGTATTTTTCAATATCTGTTTCATAAAAGATAACACATGAGAAAACATTTACAATAAATATAAAAAGACAACTGATATTAATAACAAGTGCCTTAGCATATTTATTATAATATGGGACTGAGCATAGCAAAGTGACTAAACGCCTAGACTCTTGAGTGAGACAGGTGGACTCCAAGCCTTTTCTACCTCTTAGCTGGGAAATGCTGAGTGTGTTTTTAAATTCTCCATCTCGCTCTTATCATCTACAAAAACTAGGATAACAACAGTACCAAATTTGTAGGTTTCTTGGGAAGATTAAAGGAGATAATGCATATTGTTGTTGTATTATTGTGGTAATTATTTGTCCTTATTATTATAATCAAACCTGCCATTCATTTTCTAACAGACTTCTATCCTTTTAAAAATAAATAAGACAATACTACTTCAATCTTTTCTTCAACTCCAAAAATAGATAAGGGTAGAATCATAATTATCGGTTTGATTGGAATAAAAAAGCCAGGTCAAAAGCATTTTTTAAAGATACTTCAAACCAAGGGGACTAGACCAACGACACCTGCATGGCACACGTGCCCTGGCGTGGGAACTTGCTGTGATCCCTGTCCCCCTGAGTGCCAGGCCTACGTTGGAACTTAATAAATGTTTGATTAAAGGACCAGACTATTTTGCATTTCAAACATTTGTTTCTAGAACTTTGTGTTCTTTCATTTCAGCTATAGGCACTATTTCCACCCTCTGCATACATATGAAGTTCTAAAAATGCAAGAATTGGCAGTAGGTAGTTCAGGAATGGTATTATCAAAGCTTTTTAAAGGAAATCGAAAAATACAGAAAATTTCAACACATGAAAACACCATGCAACACATATGGGTAAAATTAAAGTATGTGGATCATTTATAGACATTTTTTCTTATAAAACAAAGATTTTTAAAAGAAATAGAAATATGCATCACTACCCAGGCTAATATTTATAGGTAATTATTAATGGTCACACGTAAGATGGTATGAAAGCATCCTTTTCTACTCGAGCCATCTGTGCTTTGCAGGACAATATAAACGTTCCTATAGGCTGAACTCCCACTAAATCTCACGCCTATGGAAATTCTAGACCTGAAGAAAATAGCTGGTTCAGGTTACGCCCAAATAGTTTGCTTTTAGTTTACTTTTTGCTTTTTGGTGACTTCAAAACGGGAGCCTTCGCCAGTTTATTTGTTAGAGGAAGGTAACTGTTATTTTACTGGTTATTTTGCGTCGGGATAGGGACCTGTGTTATAGGTCATAGTTATTAATGAGCCCAACCTGGCCAGGCTCCCCGGGGTCCTACACTCCCTCCAACTCAATGCTGAAATCCACCTGCAACACGGCTGGCAGACGTTCTATTTCTGCTCGAACATTTTTAGTGACGGATAAGCCACCACTGATTTCTAGTCAAAACTAAATTAGTTAAAATGAAGGCCTTTTGAAGCATGTAGAAGACTATGTTGAACAAAACTTTAAAAAGCAGGAAACTTGATATTACCCAAATTAGGTCATTTTTATTACTTAAAACCTTTGTAATAATTAGAAGTAATGTATTTTTTCTCCTTTTTTACTTTAATAGGCCAGAAACTCAGACACATCCAGACTGAGTAACTTGAAAAATAGAAAACGTGGCAATTATTTTTAATTGCTAGGTTCAGAGTAGAGCAATGTAAAATTACTAGAGCTTCCATTTTCTCCCCAGCACTTTAATTTGGAACTGAGTCAAATAATTCTCTACTAAGGCAATCTAAAGTATATTAAGTCAATTTACAAATGGACCATTTTAAGAATCATAGATGTGGAGAAAGGCCATTAAAATAAATAAAAATGGATTTAGAAGAATATTAGAGGACAACTATTTTGAACTGGGAGCAAGGATGTAATCATATTTTTAATATATGATACAGAAAGAGAAAAATTTTATGTAAACTCTAATCTTTACTGGTTAAACCAGACCCTGAAAATTATGTTCATTTGCAGGTGTTATAATTTAAGAGTGTCTTTGCCAATCAAAAGCACATAAAATGGAGAATAGGTTGGATAAGTAAAGCGATTACAAATGCTTTATGTGTAAAACAAGTGATGTGACTGGAGCTGCTTGGACAAGAAAAAGAATATCGAGACAGAAATCACAGCTGTTGTGAAAGTTTTCAAATACCTGTGATGTAGAATAGGGACGCTATTCAATTTCTGAGAAAAAATATGGATTGAACTAGGACCACAGAATGGATGTGACCACAGGGCGCATTTGTAATTCATTTGAAAAATAATTTTCTATCAATTAAATATGGGCAAATATAGTTAGCATTAGAGGTCTCCATGACCAAAGTTACACCTGGACAGCCTAGGAGATTAAATTTTGGAGAAGATTTAAAGAGAATATATGCATCAAGTAGAATGTTCCAGTAGATACACTACAAAGTCACAACCTCCCTAATACAGAGACATAAAAGGAGACTCAGATGCCAGAAATTCAATTTCCTTTGTTCTGGTACAGTAGATCGACATCCAGTCTTTTCTTTTATAAAACATTACAATTAATATGTGTGATCCTTTTCTCTAAATTCAAAACTAAATCTGAAATTCAAACCAAATATTAGAAAAATGACCCCTTAGTTCTTGTCATCACTTCATATTTTTCCACCAAAAATATAAAATTAAACTTAATGACGTGCCTTGGCAAAGACTTAAAGAACTCCTTGGCATAGCTACACTCACAGGAAATCCTGGACCACAGGTTAAGACAACATGAAGATGTCAAATATGTCTCATGAGAAATCTGTACTTTTATTTAAAATTAAAATGCAATTATTGATATTGAAATAAATTCTTGCCATATTTTAAAATAAGTATAAGCAAAACAACCTTTATTCAAGCCAATAAAGACAGATGAAAGAATACATAATTACAGGAGAGTTATGGATATGCAAGAATATTTGCAAGCTTTTTTTTTCCCGAAAAGGAATAGTTAAAACCACTTATATAAAGTGGGCTAATCATTTATTTTTAGTTAGAAAATGTAAAGAATAAATGAAAAAAAAAAAGGAAATAGGTGATAAAAAGAGATTCAGAAAGTAGGGGATGAATTTTTAAAATAGTGATAAAATAGATAAACACATAGCCAGATTGATTCAATATGCATACAGGGAAAAATGAACAGTACTATGAAATAAAAAGGAACAAAAATTTAAACACCAAGGAGTTAACCGTTTGTATTCCCATGTTACAAACGAGAAAATTTAGCCTTTGGGATACGTCCTGCCCTAAGGAATGGAACCCGTAAGTGGAAGTTCTGAAGTCTGAGCACAGTTCAGTCTGACTCCAGACAGTACGTTTAAATTCCACGCACTGCGTCACCCCTCTTACCGAGACAAACAAAACTCCAAAATACAGCTCATCAGGTCTCCTAACCGAGTGGGCAAAGTTCACCCTTGTACATCTTCAGTACTTTTCAACTAACCTTCTACGATATTGTCAAGCCTTTCTACCCCCTCTAAACAGAATATGTAGCATTTTACCCAACAGAGAAAACTGAAATAATCAGGCCTTAATTCCTTCCTTCCTTCCTTCTTTCCTTCCTTCCTTCCTTCCTTCCTTCCTTCCTTCTTCCCTCCCTTCCTCCTACCAATCTTCTGTCCCTCCCTCCTTCCAGCCCTTCCTCTCTTTCTCCTCTCCCCCTCCTTTTTTATTCCTTTTTTTTTTCTGTTTACTGGAAACTTTGCAGCAAATAAATTCTCCAAGAGAAATGGCTGTTCCAATACCTTTCTAAAAATGGATTGCAGGAGAGCTGATGAATTACGGAAGAAATAGTCGTTCTTACCCTGCTAACAAACGCTTTCCAGAGCGGTCGCTTTGATTTTTTGGAGGTATGCCTTCATGACAGATAGAATGTAATTATTAAATATTTTCCCAGCAATGCAATTTTAGGTTAAATTAATAAACAAAGAGAGCTTGACAGCTATTTTCCAAGTAACTTTCCCTCTCTTCATTCTTCAAAGAAACACACTGAATCTGTTTGCTTTCAAAATTAAAATCTGAAGTTCATGGTTGAGCTAGGAAGGCAATAAACTTTTAAGTTCTACTTCTAGATTGGAAATATTTCATAATTCAGAAAACATACCATGCTCTTGAAATTCAAGAAGTAGGAAATCCATATAGATGGACACCCTATTTATACCAGGTTAATAAAGTATTCATTTTCAGAACCTCCAAGAATATCAGACATTAATGAAAAAGTCAGAGGGAAAACTTCTGGTGACTCCCACCAGAAGATAATTGTCAGTTGGTGTCAAATTTATTCAGGTAAAACAAATCTTGTTTCTATAGTATGAATTGGGTTATTTGTAATAAAGTGGCTTGATGTCAGAATATTGCAAAACCAAGTAGTGAAATATGAAAACTGAAAGCAATAAGTGAATATTAAAACTATATAAGAAACAAATAGTAAGTGATATGGCAATACCTTTAATATCATCATAAAATATAAAATGCAGGAAAGGAGAAAAATATACTGAATTTTGTAGTCTCAGAATTTTGCATTTATACATACATATTACATCATATTATTGTAAGAAAACAGTCACAAAGGACAACAATTTAAATCGTGGAGCATTATGCCTTATTAAATGTCTCCGCTATTTTTAACCTGGAAAGTAAAATCATGGGCTTTAAATGTGGCCAACTCTCATTTTTTCAAAAGGCTTGGAAATGAAATAGGACTGGAAATAGTTGAATTATGCTCAAAATGCTCTATTCTTTTTGTGCACAAAGGCACAGGAGCCTTGAGATTTATATGTTGTGTGTTCTGCATTACAGACACAGACAAAGGTTATAGTCCTTGAATGATAAGCACTCACATTTTCAATCCCTGGAAATAAAAAAGCACCCACTTCAATTTCCATACACAGAAAAATATCTCTTAAAATTGTCCCTTCAAAAATAGTTTTACTAAATAGCTCGTATTTACTATTTCAATTAAATTATGTGTATAAAGGTCGTTCACCTCTTTCCACAGAGCCCACCGATACTGAAGTCATTATCCAAAAAGAGCAGCTTTCAGGAAGATGAGATTTTTTTAATTGCTCCTTGCAATCCGATAAACATCTTTTTAAAGCAATTTGAAAAAGAAGCAATATTAACAATTTTTTAAAATCCTCAGGCATCATTGCTGGACTAACCATTTTCTGGCTGCACGGATACTAATTTGGTTCAGAAAAATAACCTTATAAATGTAAATAGCTTCCTTTGACATCTATAAACTTTTAGGTCTAGAATTTTAATTAGAGACCAAACCGTTGCCCCCAAGTCTTTGACGTGAACCTTACTTTGATTGTGAGTCAAGAATAAGAGCAGCTGTAAAATTATATCCTTAACTTTCCCAACAACAATCACTCAAGTTGATCTGAGCTGCCTGTTTTTGCCAAGCTGCGAGCACAGGTCAACAAGATCTTAATGAGAAAATGGATGTGTTAACTTGCTTCAAATGACCAATAGTCTCAACAAACTGAAAACCCATCAAATTAAAATTATTCCAAGTTTCATTGGGTTTCACCATGAAACATTAAATCTATCAACATTCAAGCTTAGTCTAAACCTTAGACAGCAGCACATCTGTGATTAGAATGAACAAATCTCACTCAACACCAGTTTACTAAATCACTCCTCCCAGAAGACCTTTTGTGGAGTATTTTGTTTCCTTTCTCCTGCCGAGATTTGTATTTTAATTTATCGGTTGCATGATTTTGTTGCTTCCTGTGAAAGAGTTTTTGAGTTGTTTTGCTGATGTTATTTGGCGAGTTGTTAATGACTGGATCTCAGCAACAAATGTGTTTGTGACTTTGGCTACTATCACTTTTACGTCTTAATTCTTACCTCACTTCTCAAAGTAGCTTATTTTTCTATTCCTCATCTAATTTCATTCTCGTTAGCAATACCACCACCGTCAAGAGAGAGGCTTGTACTGTAATCCTAGAGAAAATACATTACCAAGTGTCATTGAAAGAGAGAGTTGGATTAACAATAACTGTGTGTGCTAAAGTTAATTTGATTTCAAAATATGATGCTACATTTCAGAGACATGTTCAAAATAAAGCATATCTTCACGTGTATTCCTAAGTCAGAGTTTTATTTGTGGAGAAAATATCGCCATGTAGTGTCAACTTACTTGTATCAGACACCAAAAGTGTTATAAATTCTGTTTCAGGTAGGAACTGTCATGGAAGACACAGAATTAACCTTAGGTAACACAAGGAAAGGAAGACTATGTTAGAATCATGTCACTGAGGGACTCACAAAATCGACAGAAGACCAGAGAGCAAGAATTTGGTTAAACACCAAGAGATCCCGGGAGGAGCTGGGAGAGGCTCAGGAAGCTGGTGAGAAGTGCGTCTGGAGTTTCGGTGTGGTTTGCTTCCACTACGGGTATTCTGTGGCTTTTATTGGTGTGTTTAGACCATTCACATTGAAAGTGGTTATTAATATATTAATAATTGTATTAATATCTATCATATTTGTAACTATAATATTTTGTATTCATTGCATCTGTTCCTAATTTCTTTTTTTTAGAAACCTCCCCTGCTTTTTCTGCCTTCTCTGGCTTTAAGTGAGATTTTATATGATTTTACTCAATTCCATTTTCTCTCCTTTCTTCAAATATCAATCATATTTTTTAAAAAGCATTTTATTGGTTGTCCTGAAGATTGAAATACATGTTTTTAACTAACCCAATTCCTGTTCAAATAACCCATTCTCCTTTACTGTTGGTGCAGTTTTCTTACAACAGAATATTTCCTGTTCTTCCTTCCCATCCTGCATGACATTTCTGTTGTTCATTTACCTATCCATAGACTATAATCATTCAGTATCTTGTCACTAATATTACCTTGAAAAGTTATCTATTAGATCAATTAATAAGAAAAACAAGATTTGATTTACCTTCATTTATTCTTTCTCTGACATTATTCCTTTCTTTGTGTAGATCCAAGTTTTTGATCTTTATCATTTTTCTTTTCCCTGAAGTACTTCCTTTAACATCTCTTGCAGGGCAGGTCTGCGGCTGATGAATACCCCAGTTTTGGTTTGTCTAACAGTGTCTTTATTTCTCTTCTGCTTCTGATGGAAAATTTTCATGGATTTAGAATTCTAGATTGGTGGTTTTTCTCTTTTAACCTTTTAAATATTTCTCTCAGCTCTCTTGCTTGCCTGTTTTCTATGAGAAGTCTGATGTGATTCTTATGCCTTCCTCTATTGGCAAGATGTTTTGTTTTGCTTTTTCTCTGACTACTTTCAATATTACTATTCAATCGACTACTTTCACTCTTTGTCTTTGGGATTCTGTAGTTTGAGTGTCATATGCTTATGTGTAGATTCCTGTTTGTTCTGCTTGGTGTTCACTGAGCTTCCTGGATCTGCGGCTTGACGGCATCACTGATTTTAGAAAATCGTTTTGGCCATTATTACTTCAAACATTTCTTCGGCACCTTGTCTCTTTCTTTAGCTTCTGGTATTTCAAATACATGTGTTATACCTTCTGAAATTGACCATGATTCTTGAGTTTCTGGGGTTTTTTATTTACTATTATTTTCCTTTTTCTCTTTGCGTTGCAGTTAGGGAAGTTCCTGTTGGCATGTTCTCAAATTCATGGATACGTTCCTCAGCATGGACAGTCTACTGATGAGCCGATCAGAGACATTCCTCATTTCTGTTGCACGGGTTTTGATCTGTGGTCTGTCCTTGTACCCTTTCAGCTGTAATCTACTGATACTATACCAAAGCCCTGTTGGTTTGGTGGCAAGGTGTTGAGGAGAGAAGTGCTGTATCGTCCCATAAAATGTCAATACTTTAGTTGGCTCACCTCTGGACTGTGATGTTCACAAGTCTGCATGTGACCATGCAAAGACGTAGCTTCCCCTTCACCTGTGCGAGGTGTAGCCTCCCCTCTCTGCCCTGCCTCCTCTTTGGTAAGACAGGAGCGCTGGAGAGAGCCAGAGTGGGAACAGCACCCACCTCCAGCCCAGATAGAGATCTGGGAGGTCTTTTTGCTGGAGAATAGGCCTTTGTTCTGGATAACAATCAGTATGAGCCCAGGAGCCTCTGTTCTAGATAGGATCTCAACTACAACCCTCTGGATTTGCCTCTCTCTCCAGACTTTAGGACTGTGGTTTGCCTTAGGACTTTAAGTTCTCAGATGAGAACTGAAAAAAATCATCGATTTTCAATTTTTCAAACTTTTCTTATTGTAAAGATGTGAATGAAGACTTTCCATTCTTTATAAGATAGACCTCTGTACTTGTTATTAAAAGTTTTATCTCTCCATAATGCCCAAAACTGAATCTTTGGGAAGAGAGCTAGAAAAAAAGTGAATTAAAATTACAACCAAAAAAAAACATTGGTTATGCACAATACGTTTCCTTTTCTATTTTCCCTTCCCCTTTGTTAGGTGATATTTTTGTTCCTGAATCACTCTTTTGTTTCTGACTCATACTTCCTCCGAGTCTGCCAAGTGCTTCATGGAAATATATTTGTGAGGAAATACATCCCTGACCCGCCTTCACATTTCAGACCAGCTTGGACTGAAGCAGGACATATGTCTAGAATGGATAATAAAAATTTTCTAATCACACTTGCCATGAAAAACAGACAAATATTTGAAACTTGGTTTTAAAAGTTTGTTTTAAATTATGCACATTCTATTCTGTGATCGTTTTAAAGCAGTTTTTCAAATTTTTTATATTTGTTTAAAATAATAAATTACAACAGTAATGTCCAAAGAATATGACATTTGAAAGTAGGATAGTAAATAACAGCAAAGCTAAACATCTCCCAACAGAGCTATGATATTTGACAGTTGTGAAATCTCTGAAGACATCTCGGTTCTATTTATTAGTTAAAGCCATCACGGTTTATATACACCATGAAACTCCAAAGTGACTATTAACTAATGACAGCACAGCTTGACATATGTGAAGGTAGTTACACAAGCATATAAGAATTAATAAATCTTATTTATAAAGAAGAATGAATATGAAGGTATGATCAATAAATAAATCTTACAACACTGGGAAGAGGAACAATCTCTTTGGGGCACAGTGTGGAAATATTGCCACAATGAAATTATGCTAAATAAATTATTAAACAATTAGTCTCCCCTTCTATATATTAAACAGGGATTGAATTAATAAAAAGAAAACTGTTATCATAATGTATATCAAGCTATGTCAAAAGTAATAACTGCTCACATTTAAGAGAGTATGATGGGATAACTGGATATTCATATGCAAAGCAGTGAAGTTGCATTTACCTTGTGTTATACACAAAATTAACTCAAAACAGATCCAAGACCTAAATGCAAAGGCTCAACTAGGAACCTCTTAGAAGAGGACATAGAAGTACATCTTTGTAACTCTGGATTTGCTAATGTTTTCTTAGATACAACACAAAAGCACAAGCAACAGCAACAACAATAAAATATACGGCAGGCTTCGTCAAAATTAAAAATTTTTGTGCTGCAAATGATATCATCACGAAAGTGAGAAAACCTAAAAGCAGAGAAAATATTTGCAAATTATATGTCCAATAAAGCTGATTAAATAAAGAACCATTACAACTCAATAATAAAAAGGAAAATGATCCAATTTTAAAACGGGCAAAGGGTTAGATTAGACATTTCTCCAAAGGAGATACACGTATAGCCAGCAAGCACCTGCAAACATGCTCAATATCTGTATCAGTTCACTCTTGCTGCCGTAATGAGTCATCACAAATTTAGTGGCTTAAAACACTACAAGTTTATTATTTTATAGTTACGGAGTAAAGAAGTCCAAAATGGATCTTACTGGGCAGTGTTCCTTCTGGAGCAGGGCTCTAGGCGAAAATTCGTTTTCTCGACCTTTCCAGCTTCCAGAGGCCGCCTGCATCTCTTGCCTCAAGTCCCTTTTCTCTCCGCAGAGCAGGCAGCATAGCGTCTCCAAATGTCTCTCCTCTCGCCCTTTGACCACCTCCCGCCTCCTTCCTCCACACTTGCAGGACTCCGGGATTACGTTAGACACGTGCAGATAATCTGGCGATAATCGTCTCCGTATTGTAGGGTTCCCTGATTAGCAGCCTTCATCCCTCCTGGCCATGCGACAGAACATGTCTACAGGTTGCCGGGATTAGGGCTTGTGTGCCTGGGGGGCCATCGTTCCCCTTCCACGGCATGATTGGGCCTGAGGGACATAAGAACATTTGGCCAAGGCTGGGAAGAGGGGACGACACACACATCCGGGCAGAGGAGCAGCAGTGCTCAGGCTGGGACAGAAAGTGCTCCTGGCTGTTTGCAGACACGGGCTGCTGCGGTCGGCAGAGAGTGAGCCAGAGGGAAACGAGAGACGAGGCAGGAGGTAGCGGGGCGGCCAGGGCTCTAGATGGCGGTGGCTTGTGGGCCTCACTCCGTCGATCAACGAGAGGACTTTGGGTTTGATTTTGGGTTGCGCAGGAACTGTTGAAGAGTTTTATTAGAGGGGGTATCACGTACCGTGCACTGTGGAAAGGTCAGAGTGGCGGCGGCGCTGAGGACAGACTGCAGGGACAAGACAGAGTGGGCCTGGAAGGACAGAGGCCGGGTGGGAGCCACGGCCAGCAGCCCGGCCGAGGGAGACGGGCTCTGCCCAGGACCGAGCTGCGGGGGTGCTGACGCGGGCCGGTGCCAGATCATTTTCTCGGTGCAGCCAGCAGGAGCGGCCGACGTTCTGGGTGACCGGTGTGAGAGCCGGGAGAGGCTCAGGGTGCGGCCAGGGTGGGCCCGAGCGCAGCGGTCACAATTACTTATGACTACACGTCACGGTTTTCGGGGACTGAATTTTCTGGGTGTGGACGTGACCTGAGGTCATGTTCCAGTCATTCCTTTCTCGTGTAGCGTGATGGGAAGTCACCGTTTGTGGTGTTTTCCATTCTCCGATTGGTGGTCACGGCTCCGTGGTCCATTCTCCCCATTCTTTAAGACTGAAATAACCGTTTCCCCTGGTTATGTTTCTGTAACCATTTCCTCCTTTTCGTTTTTCTGTAACTGTTTCCCCTTCTTGTTTTTCTGCCCCTGTCGTTCCATCCGTGACCTCTCACTTGTTTTTCTGTCCCTAACAAGATTAGCGGTTCAATTCTGAAAATCTTAACCCCATGAAACATCTCTGGACACCTGAGGACCGATAACAAAGCCTCTAGAGGTTATTGGAATTATGTATCAGGTACTTTTTAAACCTTAGGTAAATCAGTAAATATTTAACCATGGTATTTCTTGCATCTAAGTAACCATTTGGCTTGGTAATACTTCCATAAGAAGTATTGAAGATAATACTTGAAGATTAAAATCTGTATTTGTTAAAGCTGCTGAAGATGCCTTATTGTTTTTCGCTTCTAAATAGTCACGTCTAATCCCACATACAAGAAATTACGTGGAGGATGGATGAACGAGGTCAGCATCTTACTCCTCAAGGTGATGTGTGTTTCCAGACCTTTTTCTTAGCACGAGTCATCTTATAAAGCAGCTATAGGCAAAATAACTGCAGCTTAAATTATATAACTTTAACGTTACTTAAAAGTTGCTAGTTTGGCTAAAGTAGAACTGCGTTTGTGAAAGAGAAAGGTTGGAAAATTAATTATTTTCGTGGTTTTCGCTTCCCATAATATATGACAACATCAGAGAAAAGCTCGGGTAAGAGGTCACACTTTCTTTGCCCAAGAAAGCGTTATTATTAATTTAGCTATCATAGAATGCACAAATTAATGTAAAATGTCATTGCCAGAAACACCTGTGCACCTTAATTGCTTCTGTATTATTTATAAACTACACAGTTAAAGAAAAGAAATGAGAAGCTGGAAACCATAAAGCTATTGTGTGTTATGGAAGAGTAGCACAGAATTTGGTATGAGAGGTACTCGTTCATTAAACAAATATTGATGAGTATCTTCTATGTGTTACGCAACTTTAACAGAAAAATGCGATTGAGGGATACAAAGCAGTTTTTCTGACTAAACTGACATATGTAGGATTATTTTATCTCAACAGGTGTGGTTGCTCACACGTGGAACCCCAGCACTTTGAGAGGCAGAGGCAGATACAGGAGGATAACTTGAGGCCAAAAGTTCAGGATCACCCTGGACAACACAGACTCCATGTCTACCAAAAAAATTTTTAAAAATTACCTGTGCGTGGTGGCATGCACCTGTAGTCCAGCTACTTGGGAGGCTGGGCTAGAAGGATCGCTTGAGCCCAGGAGTTCAAGGCTGCAGCGACCTATCATCGTGCACCTCAGCCTGGATGGCAGACCAAGACCCTGTGTCAAAAAATTAAAAAAAAAAAGAATGATTTTATCTCACATTTTTATTGTATCAGTAGCAGCAGTAAATCATTTGTGGAGTCAGATTTCTCCAGCAACTAACTTAATGGAACAAATTTAGACAGTGAATTCACCACCTTGATCTATTCAACTTTTCTTAGAGTCAGAGAGCTGAAAAAAATTCAGAGTTTCTTCGGGGATTGGCCTTTTTGTCCATTAAAATTAACATCAAAGCCCAATGCAGTTCTAATGCAATTAGCACAATTACAATGTTCCCTCAACAGGCCTTCCGGAACTGAACGACTCCGATTGCACCTAACTGATCTCTTTTAATGTCTTAAACTGGGAGAATCTAATTAAAATCAGTTTAAATAGTAAAGTTATTATTCATACATTAAGATAAATCCATTTACCAGATTGCAACTCAATGGAGAGCCATCCAGCATTTGTAATCTCTGGGCTTTAATGACATACTCTGTTTCTAACCCCAATTCTAGATCGTTCCATCTTGTACATTTTTCTGTGACTGTTTTGGATCAAACAGTTACTGTTGATTAAAGAGACAAATCCAAAAACTTGACCTTTTAAAAGTAGCTTCATTCTGTCTTAAACAAGCTCTTCTTCCTAACAACATTTTCCTCCATTTTTTTGCTAATTTAAAAACTTAGTAAGCAAAAGATTTTTTTCCCCAGATCTTTTCTTAACATCCTCTTTTATAAAATCTCAGTGGATTTTTCAAAGAGGATAGTATCTTATCTCCATCTTAGTCTCCTATCCCTCTACCTCTATACAAAAATGCTGTTCTCCCCTATTCTATAAAGCTAATTACTTCTTATTTTTCTCTAGATCTCATTCTATCCCCATTTCTTAGATTTTGGCCACCCCCTTCTGGAATTTTACACCCTGACCTGTCTACTGGGCACGTCCCCTCTGCCTTCCAGTACGCAGGAGCACGGACCGCTGGGATGTGCGGGGAGACTCCGCTCTATTCATTTCTTTACTCTTCAATCTCCATCAGTTCACTTTGTCTCCAGAGAGTGCTATTCCGTAGTGCGACTGGCGTCTTCCTGTTTCATATTAACTAATTATTAAATAGAAGAAACAGTTCTTATTGTTTAGCTTTATGAAATGCACGGATGCTGTTCTCAAGTTTTATTCAGATGATCCATTTAATTGCAATTGTCAGTATAGGAAGAAAACCTCACTGTGGACGAAACCCTGGCAATAAAGATGAGGTCGGCGTTATCTGTAGAATTGGAAACTTAACGAGCACTCACAGTCTAAGGAGCATGCGTCCTCCCCCCTTACGACCGTAGAAGGTCCCAGAGGTAGCAACACGGCTACTACCGCGTGTCCTGCAGCGCACAGGTGTGTCCAGTTTCCACGTGGTTTATACTATTATCCAAGCACAGCCACTGGACTCCTTGCAACGTAGCTCTTTCCATGTCTTGAGTCAGGAACCAATTTTTCCACGTCAGTGAAAAAGAGCATTCACTTGTGTGTTTCAAGATGATGCATTAACTAAATGTCCTAACAAGTGGGACGAAGGGAACAGCCTAGGTCGGGGGTGGGAACCTGCAGCCTTGAGGCCACATGCAGCCTATTGGTCCTTAAGTGTGGTCTTTTGACTGAATCCAAATTTTACGGAACAAACCCTTTTATTTTTATTAATACATTTTGTTTGCCTTTTGTATTTTTATCTTTAAAATGAATATATTTAAAATACCAAAGAATTAAATAAGTTTCAACAAAATAATCCCCCCAGATTGAGTGGCACAATTAGAACATTATAAGCCATAAGGGCTAAGTTGACGGCTGCTACGCTCATGACTTAATTCTCACTTCCTCATCTGACAGGGGCCACTACGCACGAGGCTGGTTGTCGAGAGTTCATGGGGTTGGAGTACACCAGTCTATCAGCTTTTGACTATGGTGCATGGTGTTTCTGTTTGAAGTGGAGTTTGTGAATAGTTGCACAGCTAGACAGTATTTTTTAATTCTGTCTGCTTAACAGCCCATCATGTTAGAAGATTAAGAGAACGCTGAAGGAAGAAAACATATTTTTTTAATGAGGATTGGGAATTGTAATATTATCTTGTTTCTGCTAAAGGTAAGATGATTTGCTTGCTTTGTGATACTGTAATGTCACCATTAAAGAAATTCAGTTCTCATCAGCATTATAACACTCATAAGGACCACGAATATTTTTTTTTTTTTGAGACAGAGTCTCACTCTTTTGCCCGGGCTAGAGTGAGTGCCGTGGCGTCAGCCTAGCTCACAGCAACCTCACACTCCTGGGCTCAGGCTATCCTCCTGCCACAGCCTCCCAAGTAGCTGGGACTACAGGCATGCGCTACCATGCCCAGCTACTTTTTTTTTCTATATATTTTTAGTTGTCCAATTAATTTCTTTCTATTTTTAGTAGAGACGGGGTCTCGCTCTTGCTCAGGCTGGTTTCAAACTCCTGAGCTCAAACAATCTGCCCACCTCAGCCTCCCAGAGAGCTAGGATTACAGGCGTGAGCCACCGCGCCTGGCCTGACCACGAATATTTTAAAATATAGGCAGAGGCATGAAAGGTTGTATTGCAGAAATTAAAAGATGAAAAGCAAAAGCAAAGACAGTTCTTTCAAGCTGCAATAAGACCTGGACATAATGCCACTGGAGCAACTTATAAATTAGCTTATATACTCGGGAACAAAGGAAAGCCATTCAGTGAGGTAGAAATTGTGAAAGAATGCATTGTCGAAGTTTTAGGATGCTTAGACCCTGATAATGTTTCAAAGTACAAACAACGGCCTCTTTCAAGGAGAACCGTAACAGATCAGCAGCATGAATTAACCTTCAACTTCGCAGAACTTCATGCGATACTTCAAAAGAAAATATATACTATTCAGTCACTTTGGATGAATCAGCTGAGACTACTGACTCAGTACAGGTTTTATATTTCGTTCTGGTCGTAACAGATTTTCTTTGCTACTCACTTTGGGCACTCTTGTGAACAGAACATGGGGAATAGATATCTTCATCAACTTTCAAGATAAACGTTGTGAAGTTGAATTTGGTAAACTTAGTGAGTGTATGTACAGACAGTGCACCTTCCATGACAGGAAAACATGAAGGGTTTATTGAACAGATAAAAAAAAGTATTAACAAATCCAGATGCTCTCATTGCTTTTCATTGTATCTCGCATCAGCAAAATCTCCGTGCTCAAGCTACTATTTTAAGTGACACTTTGCAACAAGTTGTAAGTATTGCTAACTATATTTGTGCAGATGCAACACAGCATCTTCAGTTTTGTAACATGCTAAAGTTGAAAGATGAGGTATTTGGTGTGGGTTTACCACATCATTCTACAGTATGTTCACTATCGCAGGGACAGATGTTAGCCCAAATTTTATCTCTGTGAGAACAGATAAATTTTATGAAGAACAGAATCAGCAATGTGAATTATTGAAAGATTTCTATAGGAATACAGCATTTCTGTGTTATCATGTCAAATCAAAACAGCTTCGATATTTCTTTGCCAGGTAAAACTAAATCTATATATGATATGTAGCAAAAAATCCAAGCATTTTGAAAAAAATCTATCTTTTTCAAAACACTTCTTCTTCAAAAGGAAATTTCAGATGAATATTTTCCCCAGTTAGCAAAGGTCATTGATGAGCAAGACGATATATATGAATCATTGGAAGAATAGGCAGCTGTTATAAGTTTATTAATTGGAGAACATGATGACAGGTTCACTGACTTTGAGAATCATGATATCACACTCAAATTAGCATTTGAGGCTCTCCTAGTTGATATCCCCAAGGCACCTAAAGAACTACAGATGGAATTCATTGAGCTCTCAGTAGATGACATTTTAGAGTCATTGTTTGATGCTAAGAAAGATCCAATTGAAATATGGAAAAATGCAGTAGAATACCCACGCCTTCGGCAACATGCCTGAAAAATGCTTTCTTGCTTTTCAACCACTTATTGCTGCAAATCTACATTCTCCTCCCTCACCCAAATCAAGACACCTTTAAGGTCACAAATGACTGATACCCATCTCGAGGATCAACTGGAACTGCAGACCTCCTTGCTGCAACCAAATATTCAAATGCTTCCCAACACAAAGAAGACACAACAGAGTCATTACAAGGTTAGTTAACTTTAAAATTAACAAATCATTTTTATTTTTTGAAACTATTAACTACATAGTAGTTAGATTTTTCCAAAATAATGTACCTTTTTAAGTCTATCTAATTGCAGTGTCTTGCATGTGGCCTTATGTGATTACAGATGAATTATGCAGCTTCCAACATGAACAGGTCCCCATGCCTGCTCTAGGTCCTCATCTCCGAGGACATGTATGGCATTAATAATAAAGCATTTGTAATCCTTGACATAATGGTAATAAATCAGGTAAGTACATTATTATGACAAGGAAATGGCTTATGCCCATTAAAAAATGCAACATGTAGTGGGGTCGGGAGGGGCCACATGATGGGATAACGTGAGGCATAAAGGGAAGGATTAGGGTTAGGAGTCTCACCGATCACCGAGTGACGCACACTCTACGAGGAAGCTGAGCTGGGGAATGTGGATGAGCTGTACAACGTTTAGGGTGAATGCTATACAGAATCAGTAGATTGATAATTCATACAAATAATATAATCTGGCCTGAAGGGATCTTTTTTTGTTGTTTTTTTCAGACATAGGAGTGTTTTTAAGATTACCTGCAAAGTATCATAGTAAATATTGCTATAATTCTAAGAAGGTACAAAACTGAATAGAAAAAAAATGATGACATGAATTAAACCAGTGACAGTTTAGAACAGATTTAAATTTAATTTTTATTAATTTTTACTTAATATAAGTTTTATTATTCAAAATATTTGGGAAATTTAAAAAATCAGACAAAATAAAGGTAACTGCAAATTTACATTTTAAGTTGATTTAATAAATCAAATTTTTGATTAGATTAAATGTTAAACATAGTTTTATTGAAAGAAGTTTTGTTGATAATATATATAAATTTAAGAAAGTGAGCACTAAATATATCATAGTGAGTAGAAGCTGTGTATATGCACGGTCATAAAACCCTGAAGCATTCACAAATGTTTTCAGCCTAGTGATGCGTAAGATATACTGATTTTCCCCCATTCTTTTCCTTTGATTTTTATTGGCATTTTGCTTTTATTGTAACTCTTTTTTTTTCACATATGTTCACTTAACTACAGAACATTTCCATTTCAATGCAGTGCGTGTAAAAATAAACACACCATTTCTCCCAGAAAAAATTGTTATCTATGGATATATGATTCTGGTAACCAATTTCTAGACCCTAAAAATGCAAATCTCGAGGCCACCTTAGCTCATCTCTTTGCTTAAGTCGGAATTTTCTACCAGGCATAAAATATCATGCTAAAAAAAGTATCTCCGGCACCTGTTCCTTTCTTTCTGTTTCCACTGTCACCCTCACATGAAAAGGTCCTACCGCTGAAAACAGCTACCCGCTGGGAGCTCTCGCTTTAGTTGTCCTCACCGAATAGTCTTTGCGCACAACTTGAGCAAAGCTCGCTTTTTCTTACGTCGATTTTATCACGACTTGGCTTCAAACATGTCACCTGCAAAGGAAATGCTCGGCTTTGTTCTGCGGCTTTTGAGAACACACACGCAGACATACACACACACAGACACACACACACAAACATGCATACACACACATGCACACGCATACACACACACACACACACACACACACACACACACACACCCAGGACACTTAATCAGACCTACTTCGTATCTTCCACCCTCCGTCTGGAATCACCCACTGAAGTCACAGTGGTCTCACAACTAGACGTTCTGTGTGTCATTGTACGGGCGGAGATTAAGCTCGGGCCTCGAGCATACTGGACACTCAGTCCAGGTGCGTTAAATTGAGCTCACTGTGTTTCTCAAACACCTGGCTTAAGGGACCCCCGTCCATTCTCGTCCCTGGGATGTGTTCCTTGTCTCTCCCACCTGCATGAATCCTACTCAGCCTTTGAAGCCTGTGGTTTCTAGCTAACCTCTTCACTCCAGTTGACTTGGTAGCTGGACAAAGCCTGGTGTGCTGAAAGAGGCCGGGAGGCGGGAATGTGCGTCTGCACAGCTGGACACGTCAAACCTGTCGCGGCCGTAAGCAGCCTCTCTACACAGCACCGCGTGTCTGCACCTGGATGCCTTGCTCCAAGCTTTTAAGTGAGTCAATTCGCTCGGTGACCTTGTGGTTATTGAAGGTCATTTTGGACTTCAAATATTTGAAATTGCTTATTTAACTTCAGTTCAAGTAACTGCTCGAGCTCAACAGCCAATTAAAGCTCATCACAAATTCCGCCTGCATTAGTCACCTCCTGGTTGGGAGTTCTTTCCAGTCTCAGACCACTTAGTAAAATTATCCCTGTAATTATAATGTCGATAGGCTGAGCAAGACAAAGTATGCTAAAGGACGCTTTTTCTTATGTGTCTAATGCAGCCATTGCTGGATAACACTCAGGTTAGGGTATGTTATAGTGTGTAGGGTGCTGCCCAACTCTAGGCCTTATTAAAAAGAAAACTCTGTTGATCTCTGCTGCAAATATGGATGTGCACCTTCTTCGAGGAAATCTTGCAGCAACTGCGTGAAGGACAAACATAGTTTCAGGATAAACAGATTGACAGATATGACCTTTGACTCAGCATCAACACTTGGCTCTCAGTGGTCCTGTTATTAACAACTATTCATTAACAGGCCATCTGTCACCAGACGGTTCCAGAGGGTTTATCTGTCACGACGATGATCTGTGGTGCGTTTACCCGAAAGCTTCCCTGCTCGGTGTTCCTCGGGGAGACTCCCGTGGAAACGTCGGTTGCCGTGTGGCTGGGGCTCCTGCACGGCTGTCGTTGTCCTTGTCACAGCGGGGACCTTTCCCTAGCGGAGAACGGGCCAGTAGGGATCCTGCCATCGCCAGCTCAGCATGGCTGTCCACGCTCAGCTCGGCCTCTCAGCCTCACGCTCATCCCGGAACTTTTTAATTAGTTTCCTGACATGTCCAAGCAGCTGTCTTCTGGATGCGTTTCAACCACCTGCAGTTTTTCTCTTGGCTGCCTGAATTATAACTGCGTGGAGTGGAGACTCCCATTCTCAATGCAATGATTATTATAACATATATTTACCATCTCCGGTGGCGGTAAGTCTTGTTCCAACCCCCGTAATATTCTTAGCAGCCGTGCAAATCTGAGCCAGCTGCATCTCTCGAGTGCATTTTCTAGATTTCCCTTGTACACATTAATTTAAACAACTGTCTTCGCACACATAGAGTAACACTCATGCTAGCATAGAGTCAAAAGTTAACGGTAGTTCCTCAGTGAATTTTTGTGTTTGATTTTATTTTCTTCACTATTCAGAAAAGACAGGGTATAAAGAAAATGATGAAACAAAAAAATAAATGGGAGATTAAAACGAGAGACTAGAATATGGAAGTTGGCTATGAAATTAATCAGTGTGGCCATCTCTTGCTGTTCCTGCCAGTGTCCATAGTTTTTTCCTGATGGTTTTATTGGTGCTGTTATTTGTTTGTTTTGTTTTTAGAGATAGAGTCTCACTGTGTTGCCCCAGATGGAGTATAGCGGCCCGGTCACAGCTCTCTACAACCTCAAACTCCTGGGCTCCAAGGATCCTCCCACCTCAGCCTCCAGAGTGTCTGGGAGTACAGGTATGCACCACCATGCCCAGCTGGTTTTTAAGCTTTTGGTAGAGAAGGGATCTCTCTGTGTTGTTCAGGCTGATCTCGGACCTCCTGGCCTCCAATAATCCTCCCACCTGGGCCTCCCAAGGTGCCGGGTTCCAGGCACCAGCCCCCACGCCTGGCTTTATTTGTGTTTATGGAGGAAACGAGAGGTGAGGAGAAAGTCCTCCTCCAAATCCCTTTCAGCAACATTCGTATTAGATTACAACATTGAGTTGAGAACAATGTTTGGTATTTTACTAAATCATATAACATTAAAATTAAAAGAAAACGAGCTTGACTTATTGGGCATATTCTGTGAAAAAAATAGTAAAATAACATATCTTACAAGGACTCACTTTATATATTTTCTTGTATATTTCCTACCTATGGTTTCTCATGGATTTTTTAAAAATTTTTTGGAACTATAAGCCATACACTGGACTACTTAGTAACAAGTGTTTATCTTGGACAAACCAGTTATTTCTATAACAAATTTACAAAATTAGCGACAAAAGAAACAGTAATTGGGTTATTGTTAATCCGGGTTATTCCACAGGCCACTTAATGCAGAGAAAACGAACTAGTAATTTCCATTCCAAAATTTGTTTATGGCATAGTGTTCTTCCTTCTTTATACAAATAACGTTTACTAGTTGGATTTTTAATACATTTATAATAGAATGTTTGAAAATAAGAAATAATATAGTATAGTATAATATAATATAAAAATATAAAGCCCTGTGCCCCTCCAACAAAACATAGACACTTCCATTAACTTTGTGGCAGACATTGCATGATTCTATCTCCATCCCTCCTGGTTTATTATGACATGCATAATACATAGAACCATCTCTACTTGTACTGAAGTGTGATAAAATAGTATTTTGTAGTTGTCTTCATATTTAATAGTTTCTCAACATATGTATATTTCTTTGGTTACTAAATATTAGTTATAATTTTATTATATCACTAATTTCATATGCTAGATATTTTAATATGCTATATTTAACATAATACATGTTATTTTTTATTATGTATTAATCTACAACCAATGTTTTTGTTGCTTTGAATTCCCTGTCATGCAGATTTATTTATTCAATCTCCTTTTTAACATTTTTTACAATATAAGTATTACAATTCTGAGCATTCTATATAAAAGAGAAAAGTGTGCAAGACTGTAATATTTTTCAGTAATAAACTATTAGAAGTGAAATGTATCAGTAGAGAGACACACATATTTAAGTGGGGCAGAAATGAATTTCTCTGTTGAAATGATTTGCACGTTTATTCTGCTACCTACGCTGTAAGCTGAGTCCATTTTTCCCAACACTTGTGAGGGCAGCAACTGTTTTTTTTTTTTTTTTTCTCTTCTCCTCTCTTTATCCTTTGAACGTAAAGAGCAGGTCATTCTCTCTGTGAATGGCAGCGACAGAAAAAACTAAACATTTATTTAGAACATGTTAATGTTATCAGATCCTGAGGACATATATGTACATTAGAAATGGCCAAAAACATTATAATATTTAATTTTCAAAATACAACTGTTTATATATATGTATACAGTTTTGATCGTAGGAAGATGACTGACATCTCTTGTCACTCTGCAGAAACAAAAGTGTGTGTTTTTCCCCACCCAATGAAATGCAGGGCGCTCTGGGTGCTGGGTTTTTGACGTGTTTCACAAACGCTCATCGTACGCCCTGTTTATTCCAGTGGGTCCCTGGGGAATAGAAAATTCAACTTTTGGTCACTTCAGTTTCTGATCCTTTTACAAATTGAATGCAAAGAATATTTACGTACATATTACAGTTAAGATTCAGCTGAGCTGATTTGTTTAAGTTTCATAGAGTCATTGGGATTATTAAATTTAAAAGGCACAGGAAGAAAGCTAAAACTCAGCCTTCTATTTTTATTAATATACTTTTATGTATTCAGAAAACTATATCAATATTTCAAGAACTCATATCTACTGCGTGCTATCAGAAAGAATAGCATGAGAATATGAGAAAATATAATGATGGGTAAAAACAGTTTTTTCAAAACAAATTCTTGCTCTGAAATGGTATGTTAGAAAAGGAATCATTAGGGAATTATATTTGATTGAGTCACTCTATCGTAAGCTTATATGCTGATTTTATTCCTTTTTTTCTTTTCCCTATTTTTTCTTTCCTTTGTAACATCTGACTCTTGCTATAGGATAATGATTTAATTAAGCATTCTTGGAATAAGCAGTAGCTCCTCTCCACTCTTAGTAAATATTTGTTAAGTGAATGAATGAATAATAACATTGGTATTTCCTTTATTTTATTTAATTTCATGCCATTTGTGACACTTGGTTGACAGAAAGGATTTAAATCAAGTGAAAAAACAAAGAATATTAATTTAATATAACATAGAAGTGGAAAAATGTAACCTCAGATGATAGAGGAGAACTAGCTTCCAAATTCCTGTATTTTCAAAATACTACCTTATTTCATAGACTCACTGGGGAATTTGTTTCTCAGAAATGTGACAGAAACTTTTCTACAAAATTAATCAAAGTGAAGGAAAGTGCCAAGGAAGAAATCATCACAGGTTAAAACAAGAATTTGAAAAAAGGAACTGAAAATGATCAGAAAGCAGTGGCATACTATGAAAGATTGGCCAACAAATAAAATAATCTTTGAAGAAAATATAAACTTTTTTTCACAGTCAGATAAAAAGGACAGAAAATTTACTAAAATGTCACCAACATTTAAATTAAATTTCTGATCAATTTTAAAATTAAACACCTGTCTTATTTTAGATGGCATGATTAACTAGAGAAACTAACTTTTTATACATGCATCTTTCAGTTATATAGAATAATAGATCATTGTGTAAAGATACAAGATTAAATATTTGCAAAATCGGATTAGAGTGCAAAATTACTATCTTGGGGAAATTTTTGGTATTTTGTTAATCCACTCGTGAATTGATGGGCACTTGGGTTGATTCCACATCTTTGCAATTGTGAATTGTGCAATAAACAATTGGAATACAGCTGTGCTTTTGATAAAATTACTTCTTTTCTTTGGGTAGATGCCCAGTGGTGGGAGTGCTGGATCGAATGGCCGGTCTACTTTTAGTTCTCTGAGGAATCTCCATGCCGTTTTCCACAGAGGTTGTACTAGTTTGCAGTCCCACCAACAATGTATAAGTCTTCCTTTCTCTCTGCATCCACGCCAGCGTCTACTGTATTTAGACTTCTTAATAAAAGCCATTCTACCTGGGGTAAGGTGAGATCTCATTGCGGTTTTAATTTGCATTTCCCTGATGATTAGTGACGTTGAGCACTTTTTCATGTTTGTTGGCCATTAGTCTATGTTGTTCTGAAAAACCTCTGTTCATCTCCAAGACACAGAGTAACCTGGCCAAAGTCAAAATGAAGAAGAAAATTCTGCAACCTTAAATTCTTTGTTTGATTTTTATGTTTACGGATTAAACCAAGTCTACAGTTTAACAGTACCTCTTACACGTTTATTGACGGTCCAAAAATCTCTGTGAGTCTGAACTCTGATTGTCAGTCCTGGTCTTCGTCTTCCACACACACTTGATGTCTGTTCTTGCGCCTCCGGGATGATTTCTTGCTGTCAGCGCGCTCACGGCAGTCCTCACGGTCCTCCCTCCGTTCTGCGAGTTCTTGTTCAGATACGCCAGCGTGCACGTCGGCCGCTGCTCTGACCGTTCTTTTTGGAATTTTACCCTTAATTTCTGGGTTCCTTTTCTTATTTTGTGAAGTATATTATTCAGTAGTATAGCTCCTTTCCGCACGGGATTTTCCCCTCTCGGCCTGTATCTGCAAACAATTTCATTTCACCTCCTCGCACGATGGTCCAGTTGGACGTGCAGTTCTATACGGCCAGTTATTCTAACTCACCACGTAGAGATATTTTATTATATAATAAATAGCTTAGACTTTTTCAGGTGAGAAGCCAGGTCTAATTATCATGATTGGTAACTAATAAGTATAATAATCTGTCTTTTCCTTCTGATTGCTTTTAAATATCGTCTTTGCTGTTGAGTTTTGTTATTTTGGTACAATGTGTCGAGGTGTGCATTGACCTTGATCTTGCTCGAGACTCCTTGTGACGTCACAGTGGCTAAAACACAGCACATTCCCAAATGCTGAATCTGTATCTTGAGAGAGAAAACCATGCATCGGTGCGGAATGAGTTTTACTTTGCATCGTCCTGGCAAAGGGTTGAATCCCACGACATCACTTCCTAGCGTGCTCAGAGGCGAGCTTCAAATGCTTGAAAACATTCAATTTACATTTCTGAAAAAAGAAACAATCGCAGGTTCAATCCAACGACAGCTGCGTGCACCTGCCAACGGACAAACACGTCTGTTAGGGCTGCGGAGAGACGCGTGCCCGGGAAACAGCGCTGCGTTCGCAACACTAGAAAAAGAAAGAAGATTTCTGTGCAAATGTGCCCACTGGTATCACCCCTGAATACTAATGACCTATCAGGACCCTGAAGTGAGTAAATGCATGCCAAAGTACGCTCGCTATTTCAATCATTTTAAGTAATTTCAGCAAATACGAGCAGTTTATAACTCATTCTTCATCCAGAGAGGCCTGCCATGGGGTCCCCTCGGGGGTCTGTCTAAGGCCGGCTTTTCTCTATTATTCCTTTTGCACAGCCTCGGCTGACTGTGAATTTTCATGGTTGGTTTTATTTTATATGAATGCCAGGATCATATACTTTCATTTCAATTCATTATTTCTGGCCTTAGCATGACCTTTTGGTTTTATTGTTATTGCTCTGTTCTCAGCTGTCAACACTCCTGGTTTTGCTGCAAGGGAGCAGTAACGTCACTTACACTGGAAAGCAGGTCATGGAGACTCGCTGTGGTGTCGGCGCCAGTACTCGGAACGACAAAGTCGACGCACGTTCAAAGCATTCAGAGTGTCCGATGCTGACGCATGCAGAGGGTTACGTGAAACGACAAAGACCTGCAGAGTGAAAGCTGATGTCACCGAGGCCTCTGCCCCGCAGGGATCGGAGGCCGCCCTCGACCCCCTCCCCAAATAGCCCACGCTGTGCGTGGCGCTTCGGGGACCACGCTCCATATTCCCAAAGAAGAAGATGGGAATCAAGGTTTCCGAGCATGATCTTTGTGAATATTTGTATACGGTAGCTGAATCACCTTCAGATCTTGGTCGTAGGTATTGTTGCTCTGGAAAACAGCTGCATTAATAGCTGTCAGTTTGTTCATTTTCCACGGTAAGAAATTAACAGAAGCAAAACAGAGAGACAGAGAGAGAGACACAATATGGTAATTTAAAGAGTCATCTTAGTACAATTTGCAAAGAGATAAATCAATCATAGGAGCTCAAAAGTAAATGAATAAAATGAAAATATACATGG
Source organism: Propithecus perrieri (assembly GCA_963574695.1). Classification (NCBI taxonomy): domain Eukaryota; kingdom Metazoa; phylum Chordata; class Mammalia; order Primates; family Indriidae; genus Propithecus; species Propithecus perrieri. The sequence goes on from CAUYRB010068964.1 coordinate 39,203, forward strand.
ATTGAAATATAAAATTGCACTGTGATTAAAAATAATAGATTGTATAAATGATCCCCAGAAAAAATTCACTAAATATTTTCAGGAATAAACAAGCTGCTGTTAAGAGGGCAACACCGTGTCGATAGTTTACGTGCACACTTTGGTTAATTGTGCTGCTTCTTGTTTGAGATAGAATAACGACACTTCTGATTCAAACCTGGACACTTCGTAGTTAATGACCTGCATAGTGGTAAAGTCCCTCAGTCCCCACATTCTTCCAGCGGGAAGAGGGGCCATCAGTAAAATTTTCCAGGGAAGCGTGATGAGAAGTGATGCAAGAATACAGGAGAGGGAGAATGAACTTGTTCGTTTTGGTGGAGAACAGCTAAAATCTTCAAAAGCATACGAATGACTCAAAATTTGAAGTTAGGCAAAGTGCAGCATCGGTCCGGAGGGGCAGGAGCATCGTAGTCACAGAGAAAACGTGAGTAGAAAGCTCAGAAGGATGAAGATGTTTAAGACCACATTTAGGTTTCAACTGTTTGCTTTATAAACAATACAGCAAAAAAAAATCTTTGCACCTTAATTATGTTATTCACTAAGAACAAATTGCGTAGTAAAACAAATCACTACGAACAAATATTCTTATTTAAAGAATAGAGATTTAATAAGAATAAAGCTTGTTACTATCGTACGTGCACCATTATAGTCATTTGTGCAATAATATCTCAGTAGCACAACTTTTCTGTTTAGCTTTCAGTATTGCAAAGGAAAACAACATCAACATACCTCTGTTTTCTTCTTCAGAAATCTGTTCTTTCCACGTGGAAACTTGTAAAATTCGCTCCCTCTCTATCATGCTTAGTTCTATATGGAGATTGGTATCTTTTCTTTGTACACCTCAGGATTTGGGAGACTTTTTAAATAGATGATTTACATCTTTCATTTCAAAAAATTTTTGAACTATTTCTTGCATTATTTCTTTTTTTTATTTTTTTTGAGACAGAGTCTCACTCTTTTGCCTGGGCTAGAGTGAGTGCTGTGGCGTCAGCCTAGCTCACAGCAACCTCACACTCCTGGGCTCAAGCGATCGTCCTGCCTCAGCCTCCCGAGTAGCTGGGACTACAGGCATGTGCCACCATGCCCAGCTAATTTTCTCTATATATTTTTAGTTGTCCAATTAATTTCTTTCTATTTTTAGTAGAGACGGGGTCTTGCTCTTGCTCAGGCTGGTCTCGAACTCCTGAGCTCG
>CAUYRB010068969.1:0-17719 GCA_963574695.1 Propithecus perrieri
AAAGATGTGGAAACAACCCAAGTGTCCATCAATACATGAGTGGATTAATAAAATGTGGTATATGTATACCATGGAGTACTATTCAGCTTTAAGAAACAGTGGTGATATAGCACCTCTTGTATACTCCTGGATAGAGCTGGAATGCATTCTATTAAGCAAGGTATCCCAAGAATGGAAAGACAAGCACCACATGTACTCACCATCAAATTGGTATTAACTGATCAACTCATAAGTGCACATATAAGAATAACATCTATTGGATGTTGGGCAGGGGGCAGAGGGGAGGAGGTTGGAGGGGATGGGTATATGCATACACAAAGAGTGCAATGTGCACCACCCGAAGAATGGACACATTTGAAACTCGGACTGGGGGGGGCAAGGGCAACATACATAACCTAAACATCTGTACCCCCATAATATGCTGAAATAAAAAAAAAAGAAATCAAAAGAAAGTTACTAGAACTAATACATGAGTTTAACAAGGTCTCCAGATAAAAGATCAATATAAAAACATCCATTATATTTCTTTATGTTAGCAATGAACAATTGGAAGATGGCATTTAGAAATGTTCCACTTACAAAAACAGAATTCCTGGAAAGTGTTAGGATCTGATTTATCATTAAGGGAATTTGCTATGCAGAGGAAAAGGGAGTCAATAGAGAAGAGTTACTAGGGAAATAATAGTGTTCTACGTTGTACTTCCAGAGGGTTGAGACTCCTCAAACCCATTATACAGGCCCAGCAGCACTCAATAACTTGCCCAAAGCCACACAACTAATAAGCCACCAAACTGGGTTTTGAATTCTGTCCTCTTTGACTCAAAAATCTCTTCTTTTTTCCACAGTTCCCCTGCCAGTTAACTAAGTTCTCTCTCTGTGTACTGTGACTGGTAGAACACCTCATGTGCTCTCTATTCCAAGTGCCCAAAGGTTCAAAAATTCTTCCTGAACTCCTAGCATTTCCATTTGGCTTTAGGTTGACTTTCAAAGTCCAATAGCATAATGATACTATCTCATATTTGCACAATATACTTTACTAAGCTTTCTCCTATATTACCTCATTTGATTCTCACAATAACTTGTGAATAAGGAAAGACTGAAATTATTATCTCAGTCTTATAGCTGATGTATAGATATGCTCAGATGAGTTTTGTCTCAGTCAAGGTCACATTGCTTATATGTGACAGAGCTAGGAACAGAATGAAAATCTACTTCGAAAACATCGATTCATAATGAGCACCAGACTTTGCTGACATGGATAAGATTTTGTTAATTCGAGTAGTTCCATTCTGGACTTGGACAATGTCTGAGCATTGGAATTTATTTAAGGAAATGCAAGTTGTTACATCCATTTACTTATACCAATGCTTCAACAGGGATGATGAAAGGAAAGGGAGGCCTCATGTTTTAGAGAATGCCATGAATCATAAAAAAGAAATGGCAAACTCCTTTGTAATATGCTTATTTTTTTAAAACGTAGATAGTACAACTGAAGGCTTTACTCAGAAAAAGTTGAACTCTTCCTTCGTTTAGATCACAGATTCTAAAAATTTAAGACTTGGAAAGGGATCTTAGAAGCCTGATAGTTGAACCCCCTCTTTTTTGGTTGAGGGAACAAAAACTCCAAGATTTTCTCCAATTGTTTGTGGTCATACCACTAATTAGTGGCAGAATTGGTCTTAGAATCCAGAGCCAGACTCCAGTCTAGTTCTGTGATACCACATCCCAAGCTTGGGAATTTCTTTTCCCTATTTTTAATTGGTATTAGACAGTTTCAATAATAACTTTCAAGTCTGTAGTTCTGAATGGCTGTGATTTTGGAATGCAAATGATGGCAGATCAGAAACTCTATGGCTGACCCTCTGTCTACTTCGTCAAAGATTGGATGGCAATATGTGCATGGTTTTATATCTTGGTTCTCTGTTCTGTTCCATCGGTCTATATCTCTATTTTTGTGCCAAAACTATACTGTTTTGGTTGCTATAGCTTTGTAGTACACTTTAAAGTCTGGTAAAGTGATGCTTTCAGATTTGTTCCTTTAGCTTAAGGTTGCTTTGGCTATTCAGGCTCTTTTCTGGTTCCAAACAGAGTGTGGAATTATTTTTTCTAGATCTGTGAAAAATGACATTGGTATTTTGATGTGGATTGCATTGAATCTGTAAATCACTTTGGGTAGTATGGACATTTTAATGATGTTGATTCTGGTGATCCATGAGCATGATATGTTTTTCCATTTGTTTACATCATCTGCAATTTCCTTCCTCAATGATTCACAGTCCTCTTTGTAGAGATCTTTCACCTCCTTGGTGAAATATATTCCTAGGTATTTTATTTTCTTTGTAGCTATTGTGAAAGGTATTGAGTCTTTGATTTGATTCTTAGCTTGACTGTTGTTGTTATATAGGAATGCTACTGATTTGTGTACATTGATTTCATAGCCTGAGACTTTGCTGAATTTATTTATCAATTTCAGAAGTCTCTTGGCAGAATCTTTGGGGTTTTCTAGATATAAGATCATATCATTAGCAAAGATCAATAGTTTGACCTCCTCTTTCCCCATTTGGATACCCTTCATTTCCTTCTCTTGCCTGATTGCTCTGGCTAGGACTTCCAGCACTATGTCGAATAGAAGTGATGACAGTGGGCATCCTTGTCTTGTTTCATTTCTGAGTGGGAATGCTTTCAACTATTGCCATTCAATATGATGGTGGCTGTGGAGTTGTTGTATATGACTTTTACAATTTTGAGGCATGTTCCACCTATGCCTATTTTGTTAAGAGTTTTTGTCTTAAAAGAGTGCTGGATTTTGTCAAATGCCTTTTCTGCATCTAGTGAGATGATCATGTGATCTTTGTTTTTGCTTCTTTTTATGTGGTGAATCACATTTATGGATTTACATATGTTGAACCATCCTTGCATCCCTGGGATGAAGCCCACTTTGTTGTGGTGGATTATTTTTTTGATGTGCTGTTCAATTCAATTTGGTACAATTTTACTGAGGAATTTTGCATCTGTATTCATAAGGGATATTGGTCTATAGTTTTCTTTTTTTGTTGTGTCCTTTTCTGGCTTTGGTATCAAGGTGATACTAGCTTTGTAGTGGTTCCTGAGGGAAGGGCTGCAGAACATGGATCACTCCCAGGGGCTTATCAGCCTCTGGAGCCTCCCACTATGAACACAGTCTCATATGTCTTCTTGATCCACAACCTCTCATCTTGAAGAGCTTGTCAAAGCTGGCCACATAGGCCTTTGAAAATATCATAGACCTCTTTGAAGTAGGTTGTTTATTTTTCCTGAAACACATCTGCTGATCATCTTATTTGTATTTTAAAATGCAAAGTGTCTTGGCTAGCAATTTGAAAGAGAAGTCTAATAAAAAATAGGGGCCGGGCGCGGTGGCTCACGCCTGTAATCCTAGCACTCTGGGAGGCCAAGGCAGGCGGATTGTTTGAGCTCAGGAGTTCGAGACCAGCCTGAGCAAGAGCAAGACTCTGTCTCTACTAAGAATAGAAAGAAATTAGCTGGACAACTAAAAATATAGAAAAAATTAGCCGGGCATGGTGGCACATGCCTGTAGTCCTAGCTACTCGGGAGGCTGAGGCAGAAGGATCGCTTAAGCCCAAGAGTTTGAGGTTGCTGTGAGCTAGGCTGATGCCACGGCACTCTAGCCTGGGCAACAGAGTGAGACTCTGTTTCAAAAAAAAAAAAAATAGGGATACTAGTTCATTGTGATGGTTTTTATCTTATCTACCAGTACCTTCTATTCATTTGTTCATTCATTTATTCATAATAAACAAAGGTATAATAAATTTTTAATATATCAGATGATTAGTGCTATGGCAAATAAGCAGGGTGAGAGGGGATAGGGAGTGTGGTGTGGGTGGTGGTGATTGGGATTTTATATAAGATGCTTAAGGAAGGCTTCTTTGCTAAGGTGGCATTTTGTGCAGAGATGTGATGGAAGTAGGGAAACAAGCCATGTAGCTATCTGGGGGGAAGAACTTTCTAGACAGAGGCAACAGCAAGGCCTGGTCCCTGAGTTACGAGACTGCTTGTTATATAAATGTAATACATAATATATTGTGCAATATATATTATGTATTACATTTATATTATATATAATATATATTGATTATTTTATCCAAATCTGCCACTTGTATATTTATTTTCTTAATGGTAACTTTTAATGGGCAGAAATTTTTAATTGGGATGAAATCTGATTTATCAATATTTTCTTTTAGGATTAATTATTTTTGTATCTAGATAAGAAATGTTGTCCACTCCAAGGTCATGAAAATATTTTCTTCTAGAAGCATTATTGTCTTAGCATGTAGGTTTAGTATAAGATCTGTCTTAAATTAATTTTTGTGAATGTGGTAAGGTGGAGGAAAGATGCATATATCCAATTTCACATCACTTGTCAAAGACACTTTATTTTTTCCCATTGAATTGTCTCAGCAGAAGGAGTTTGCTTTTTCTCCAAGTGAGAACAAAGTCACTGGAGAGTTTTAAGCCTTTCTCAAGGCAATGAGCACTTTCTACTTTGCATAATAGGTGTCTGTTGCACATTTGATACACATATGCATGCACATCTGTACATACTTTGAAAACAGTGACAATATCTTGCTTGTGTTTTTATCCTCAACAGAATAAATGAATTCCAGCAAATAACAAATTTAACTTTTTTTCTTGTGTAGCATGTAGATGTACTCATCTGTGTATGTTCTATATGGTTCCTGCACAGACTAAGGCCATTTCCATTTAGGGTTGTTAGTTTCAGATTTACAGGGTATTTATGATGTGCATGCAGGGTTATATATTTGTTTGACCCATACCACATAAACATATACTGGCCTCTTGCGTGGTCAACTTAGATGCTATTTTTGTTTTCATTTCTACTTGTCATATTTGGGGTAGAGAAGATTAAAAAGCATGTGCGGACAGCACAGAAATGGCATCTGGAGAGCAGCCCTGTTGCAGCTCTTCCAGCTTCCCCTGAAAATGCCCAGAAAGACTCAGAAACAAAATAAAATTCTCACCAGAGCCCTGAAGAGTATGACTGTCAGACAGCCTATTGCCAACATCCAAGAGTCGTCTCGCTAAGGGAACAGCAGAGGCGGAGGGAGTGGAGAAAGGCTTTGACGCCTCTCCTCAAGTTTTCCTTTTACGGAGTCCCTTGGTCTATTCCAACCAGAAAGCTGGGTACCCCTCCTTCTGCTTCCAAGGAGCTGCTTCCTTTTAACGCACCCAAAAAGCTGCTTCCCACTCACCCTTCCTTCTATCTCCGTCCACTCAATTCCCCAATAGGATGAAAAAAGGGAGGGATCTCTTTCCTCTCCGTTGAAGCAAGTGTGATGCTTGATTGCATCCTGGGAAGTGTAGTTCCGTAAGTTCAGCACTTAGATAGGTCCAAGGAGTAAGATTTATGGTAGAAGTGCTCTACATGCTGGGGTTGTAGTTTTTCATGTACAGTACGTTGAGTCAGTCTCAAAGAATCAGACAAAGAGAGGTAGGAAGGAGCAATGCCCACTCTGGAGCATAGAGCTGCCTTAGAATCTGGAGTTAGGGTAGAAGCTGTGCAAATACCTGTCCTCCAGCTGCAGGTTTGAGATCATCATACAAGCGAAGGGTTGGTGTTGATGAGGCCAAGTCCATACCATGTGTGGCTGCTGCCTCAAAGTCTAGAGAAAGCTCACCTCATTTAAATGGCTGTATTGAAAAAGTAAATTATGCAAAAACTACTGGGAATCAGTGAAAAAAATTGCTGTAGACCCTGGGAAAAGAAGCATCAATCTTAAAAGTTCAGAGGAAAATGAGACCTCTGAAAATTGTCCATTGCAGAAATGAGAAGAAAATTAAAAAATATATATAAACAGCATTCAAAACATCTCTTGAGATTTAAGTCTTTCTTAAGGCAGGTACTACTTTCTACCTTGCATTGTGGTTGTTTATGTGCACACCTTAATACATATATGCATACACATCCACCCATACATGGACAGGAGACATGCTTGTATTTCCACCCCAACATTGGAACCTAGCTCTGTTTGCCATGTCATAGATACGCAATGCATAAATAATGAATGAGTTCCAGCAAATGACAAGATTTTCTCTCTCTCTCTCTCTTTTGGTTTAGTATGTGGATATGTTCATTTGTCTCTGTTCTGTATGGCTTTTAAGAAAACAAACGGAAAATCACAAAGTCATTGGGATTAGGGGGGAAGGGGGAGGTCAAAATAGAAATGTGAAATGAATAAAACATGGCTGAAAGCTAAAAATTCGAAAGCAGAATTAAAATTCTTATTAGAGGCTGTAAATAACTGAACTGAACCAGTGGAGGACTGAATCATGATCAGAGAGGATGAATTTGAAATCTCTCTCAGAATGCAAAGGAAAAGGAAAAAGATACGCACATGACAGGAGACAGATTGTTAGATAGGGAGGGCAGACAATGGAATTCCAACCTAAAAATTATAGGTATTTTGAGTTAGTAAGATTAACTGAAGCAGAAATAGTTTCTGCGAAGAAACAATTTTTTACACTGAAACAAAGAATATGGTTGTCATACTCCAGACAAAATGAATGGCAGTGTTGATTAGAAGGATAAAGAAAAATATCTTGCAAATCTCAGGTGACATTGTTGAGCTGCATGGCCAGGGGCAGTTTTTTGAGCCTCAGTTTCTTCATCTTTAAAAGAGAAGGTTGCCAGAGAGTCACTAGGTCCCTGCTAGACCTGCTCTCTTGTGATGTCATAAATGTTTTTAGGGCTGGAGGGCCTAAAACAGTGATTGACCATTTTAACATCTCCTTTGAGATAAATCAAGCAAACATTGGCTGGAAGTCTCCCCAAACCAGGCTTTATTGCCTCTGAATATCATCTGCTCCAGTGTGTTAACTGGGATTCCAAGAATGTTCTAAGCACCCCGGATGTTCTCATAGTCACATCAGGACCTGACAGCCCCAGCAAGACTGCCGCTTGCAGCCTCATGTGGAGCAGAAACCTGATCACAATGATGTCAGTGGATTCCACCATTAACACTCCAAACACTAGGATCCTCCAGCCTGCCCCCGGATTTTGGCTCACTCTCTCCTCTCTTCCAGAAGACTCTAGGACTAAGGCATCTTCTCTATGATCTCCCTTTAAGTCCTTGTGTGCTCTCAGCTCCCGTAATTTTTGGCTCCCACAGCTCCTAACTTTTCCAGTGGTTTATTCAGCGTTTAAATCAAGCCTGAACAGTGCTCATTTGCTCATTTTCAGAGCCCAGCAATTTCATAGAATGGCAGGATAGCAGGTCCAAATCATTTAGACCTCTGCCATGATCAGCAACAGGTGTGGGCTCTGTTTAAAAATGGCGCTCATCTGCTAAGAGGATAAGCCAAAAATAAATGGGGCTCATAGTTCAAGGTCCTCACTTCTCCTGTGGCATGGTACTTAGTTGGTGTGAATGCTGCCTCATTCTTTGCTTTGCTCAGCTCTTGAGTCAACTCTAGTGGCTGTGGTTGTGTGTGTGTGTGTGTGTGTGTGTGTGTGTGTGTTGACATGCAGACACTCAGCTCCAATAAGGAATAGACATGAATTGCACTAGTGAGAACGTACACTCATACCCTTTCCTGTCTGATTACAGACCATTTTAGGTTATCCAAAATGTTACTCAGCTGCCACATTTTTAGCAACAATAAAAAGGGGCAAAAATCGTCAACTCTATGAACAGTAAACACGTTTTGAAAAGAAGTGGCAGACAATGGCGACAGCTGAGAAGGGTTGCAAAGGAGTCTTTTCCTCACATGAGCTTGCGGAGGTGCAGCTGCCAGAACTCCCTGCCTTCTGCGGTTGGTTTACACAATAGTCTGGGTTGTCCCAGTTGTGACCATGCAGCTTGGCTCTGGGCTTCATAAATGCACACCCCAGAATACAGTTTATTTGTGTTATGACTCCATCTAAAATATTGCAGAGAAGCCAACTCCCCTCATCCCGTTAAAAAGGTAGAATACGTATTTTTACTAGCCTGCAGAGCTTGGCGTTCAGAGGTAACAATATGTACTTTGTTACTTCCCAAGTTTGCCATGAAGTGTGCGGTAATCTTTGCCAGGGGTGTGCTGCTCTCTCCCAGGAGGGTTCACAGCCCTGAGGAACACTTCAGACTGCTTAATGACCTGCTTGCGCCTTGCCTTATATGGAATTTTCCCTTCTGCATGAGGGAATGACAACCACTTAGAGTGTCAGCCAGCAGGGAACAGATGACAGCCAAAAATCCACTCTGCTCTTAGTCCCAGGATGTCCTATCTGCCTTGAACTTTTGCTCTTTGGGCCCACTCTCTGATAATGAATTGGGGAATGCCAACAGGTTTGGAGGAACAGGAGTCACTTAGAAAAGCTAGCCAGATAATTCCATTTTAGAAAGCATAAAGGAATGTCTTCCTGTCCTCCACTCTGGTAAGTTAGTTAACAAGCACAGGACACAATAGGTCCCCAAATAAATGGAAGAAATGATGCAAAATACAAGATGTAAAGTAGGTGCTTGATCACATACATTAATATATAATCATTTAATTTAATTCAATCTTTAGATTAGAGATAACAGAAATAAATGTGTTTATTATTAATCATTATTGATTAATAATTATTAGAACCATGTATTATAGAGAGTCCTCACACTTGCTGAATCTAGTGTGCTAGCCCAGTGGAGAGAAGCACCAATAATATCTCCACGAGGTTGAAGGGAAGATGATGTGGATCTGGCTCAGACTCTGTTGTAGGTGCTTTAGACTCAATTAATCATTGCAGCAAGCCTGTGAAGTGGTTCTATTTTCCCTATGAGGTAGTACTATTTTTATTGTATTTTGCAGATGAGGAAACCAAGGCACAGAGAGGTTAAGAAACTTGCCCAAAGTCACACAGCTAGTTTGTGACAGCCTAGAGTTTGAACCCAGGAAGTCTGGCTCTATGAGGATTTTTAACAAGCATAGATGGGAGGGGGCAGTGGGTGTGGCAGAGATGTCACAAAGAATAAGAGAAAAGCATGAAGGAGGGAACGGGGACATGTCCAGTTGGACTGGAGTATTTGTAAGAGGGTGAGAGAAATCTCACCAGAAACACAAGCTACCACCACGTTGTGGAGGGTCTTGACTGCTTATATGAATGGGTGATTATTATTGCTAATAATAAAAAAGCCAATATTTTTACAGTTTTTAAAGTTGTTTATAATATCTGTAATGGTCTAGCTCTGTTTTTGCAGGTGCCTAAAAAGGCCACCAGCAGACAGATTCACTGGCCTCATTTCTCTTTGCCCTTGCTTTATAAGTGGTCAATGTCAAACCAACCCCCAGGCCACCACACTGATTTGCAGTTAAAAAGTCTCATATTGGGTCTTTCATTATAAATGCCTTCCTAAATGAGTGCTTTACTCTAGAAATATTTTTAAAACACATTCTATTCCATTTCTAGTAATGGCTAACAAATTTGCCTAGGCAATAATGTCTTGGGGTTCATGTAGAATTTGCTATAAAATCATATACAGTCATGCAAAATCATCAGAAGAAACAAAGAATCAAACCGTTCCTCTTGGCAGTCACTTGGATGTTACAACACAGCCTTTCTGAGTAGAAGGCGTAATCAAACTCGATTTCACCAAACTTTGCTTATGTGAGGAGGGACCAGCAAATAGTGAATCAGGAAGGAAGGGTCTCATTTCTAAAATACTGTGACTCCATGATTTTAATTAATTAATTATTTTGGTGAATCCATAATTTTAAAGATCACAAATGGCTCTACCAAAAGTTATTCTTTTGACAGTTTCACCAAAATATTTACCAGCTGAAATGGATTTTTGTGCTGTTAGAAGCTGATAACCATCTTCTTGTACACATGTTTAATTTATGCTAAGGCACTTATTTGATTAATCACTTGGAATGAAGTAGGATTGTGTTCTTTCACTTTAGCAGCATGACCAAGAAGATGAAGGAGAAAGAGCGGATATGACCCATGGCAAACATTCCCAGCCCCGTACTCTTTCCATTTGCACGTGGTGAATTGGGCTGCCCTTCTGCTCGTGGGGGCATAACGACAACCGGGTTTCTCATTCCCAATAGGGCAGTAGGGTCTGCAGGGAGTGAGGCTCTATAGAAGAGGAGTGAGAAAAAATAGGGGATAAGAGGGGTGTAAAAGATGGTAATCCCAGTTTACTTTTGCTTTTTTCAACTTTGATCAAATAATGAGTGATAGTGACACCGTTGTATAAGAAACAGACTCATGATGTTTCATAAGTTAAATGGTAGGTTGCATGTGTCTTTTCTGTCTTGACTCCGACAGTTATATACTTATGCTCTGCAATTTGGAAATTACACTTTGATGTTGGGTGGGCTGTTGTACTGGTTGGCTAGGCTGCCATAACAAAGTACTGCAGACTAGGTGGCGTGAACAACAGAAACTTACTTTCTCACAATTCTGGAGGCTGGAAGGCCAAGATCAAGGTATTGGCAAGTTAGGTTCCTTCTGAGGCCCCTCTTTTTAGCTCGTAGATGGCCATCTTCTCCCTGTGTCTTCACGTGGTCTTCCCTCTGTGCACATCTGTGTCCTAATCCCCTGTTCTTATAAGGATATCAGTCATATTCTGTTAGGGCCCCGATGACCTCATTTTAACTGAATTACTCTCTTAATTAGGGCCCCCTTCTATTTCCAAATACAGTCACATTCTGAGATGCTGGGGTTAAGGACTTCAGCATGTGAATTTTGGGAGGATGCAATTCAGCCCATAACAGGTGTGTTCTCCCTTAAGGCTCCCAAGACAACTGGAGCATCTGCCTTAAACGTAAGGCAATAGGAGCAGCTCTTGTACTTCTACATTTATTCCCTTGGTCTGCCTATTAGCCTTTCTAGAGGAAGTCTACCTGACAGGTCAGGATGCCCTTCAGAAGTGCCCAGGTCTTTTGCAGTATACAGCAGGGCATATATTGAAGTTGGTTATGGCCCCACCACAATAGAACCACTTCCCTGGGATTTGGCAAGTCCCTAGTGCTGGGAAATATTCACTGGATTCGGAACCAAGAGATCTGGTTCTTGTCCAGACTGCCAGTAGCCTGCTCTTGGGCAAGTCTTCTTCTCATTTGGCCTGGTTTCCTCACCTAGGAAATTATGAGTTTTATGATTTCTAAAGTCGGCTATATGTGAACTGCCTTAGCAAGTGCCAATGTGTTTTCATACATTAGAAAAAAACACCCAAAATAGTTTCTGGGAGTTGAGAGTCTTAAGAACTTGCAATTTTACAAAATACTTTCATTATAAAAGTTAAAATATTAGGTCATCTTACAGAAAGATTCAGGACCATTTTGCTGTTGCTTCAAATTAAACATGTGATCTTCATCTTCTTAATTTGACAGGCATTTGCTAGGAGTCAGTTCCACGTGAGGTACAGTGCTAAGTGCTGTAAGTAGCAGGTGGGAATTTAGAAGTGAATAAGTCCTGGTCTCCTGCTCCCAAGGAGCTCACAGTCAACCTGTTTTGGTCATTGGATATTTGTGAGCCTTGGTTAATGTCAAAGGTATCTATGTTGGAGACCATGGGCTTCAATTCCTGGCTGTCCTTTGGCATTTAGAGGTGGGAGACATCACTACATGACTTTATTGCTCCCATGAATGAAATTGTATGCACCAACCTGCATGAATGCCCAAGTAGTGATCTCAGTGTGGCCAATATTGAAAAAGCCAGAAATCGTGATTGTAGGTAAACCTCTAGGGGGTTACATTTCAGGACAGAAAGACAAAGAGTGAAAGGAGCTGCACGAAATAGGAAACACCAAGAAAAAGCCTACAGCTTCCCTTTCTTGAGATGAAGCTAGTTGACTGGAATCTCTTCATTCCTAGTCCAGTGATTATTTCCCAGCCCTAGGGACTTGTTCAAACCCAGGAAAGTGGTTCCAATACTGCAGGGTGCATAACCAATGCCAATAGCTTGTTGGAGTAGCCTGGAGATATCCTGCTAAATACTGACATGTTTGGTTCCTTATTAAAGAAGGAAAAAAAGAGAAAAAATATAAAATGGTGACATTTATATAATTCTGCAAAAGTAATATAAAGAAAATAGGAAATGAAGTTCCGCTAGGATATTTTTTAAAAAATCATGCAGTACCAAGGGTGGTACCTGAATTAGAATGGCCAAAGGGGCCAACCAGTAGAGACAAAACTCATTCCCTTCTCATCCTTGGGCCTCTGCCCTCAGACCTGTAGCCCATGATGACTACTTAGATCCAGCCAACTGTTGCCAGGCAGAAATTTTTCAAATGTTGGCAACTAATTTAAGACATCCTTCTTTAAAACATGGTTGTCCAAACACAACATGTCACTAATTTGCAATTTCTGTTCTAGAGCGTCTTGCAGATCTTTACGGTTTATGTTAATGATCTGAAGCAACAAGTGCAATTCCAGACAAGTTTCCTTCCCAGGGACGAAATTCCAGACAAGGAGCCAGAGCAGGCAGAGACCCTCACCACCGCCCCCCGGCCCCTCCCCACGTCTGGCTTCCTAAGCAAACTGTACAGTCTACTCAAGGTGTGATATTCATGTGAGTCTTTCAAAATATCCCTGAATCCAACCAGGCAACCTGGGATTTCACAAGCAATTCTGTTTTATTTGCTTTTAAATATTTATCTCTCAGTGTTCTGCTCAGAAAATGTCCCAACTGAACGGGGAACTGCGGCTGAGTTGGGCATATGCAAGGATATCCTCACTGCTGAATCTTCCCCGAATATCCATGGGCGAAGGAGGGAACCACTTTAATAGTACATTATTCAAATGTGCATTCATTTTTGAAACACTTTAAGGATGTCTGCGTTGAAACCAGATGCCCGCTCCGCAGACAGCCCCCATCTCTGTTGACTTTACAGCTCCACTGCTCACTTCAGTTTTCTCAGTAGGGTCTTTGTTTCACTCCCAAGTAAAAAGAATGTTTCTTTTGTTTGCTTTTCTTTGCCATCAGTGCTGGCCGGCCTCCGGAGGGAACTCCGGCCATGCTGTGATTTGGCTAGCATCCCTCTCGTTTCGCTCCTGAAAGTCACATGCACGCATGATGGTAAATCGTTTCTGAGACCCCACGTGCTTGGGCTTCTCTTGGCTCTTTTTTCTTCCATGTGGTTGAAATTTTGCAGCAGTTTGAGCAACAGTTAGAGAATGCTCCAAAATAAAGAAGTTGAGTCAGTTCAGGAAACCCGTCTCACAGAGAAAGATGAAGCTAGGATTTCTAGGGAATTTCTGGCCCTTCAAAAATGTCATCTGAACCCAAAGTTTTTATTTCTAAGCTGAGCTGAATCCACAGCCAAGCAAAAAGCTGGAAGACTCATTTCTTCAATGCCCGCAGCTATTGGTTTGAGGGAATATGGGGAGAATAGCTATTCCCAAAGGTCCCCTTCTTAGTGGTTGGCAGTTGAAAGTGAAGCAAGAACCAGAAAGGGGAACCATCTATGTCTAAGAAAAAGTCAAAGTCATAAAGATAACTAAGCAAAACTTTTCTTTCTCACTTTTATTTGGACTGGTTGGTGCTTTCACTTATTCATTTGTTTGTTCAAGGAACATTTCTTGAGCACCTGATATGTGTTGCCAGGCTCTGTGCGAGGTACTATGAACACAGTGGGGCATATCTCCTGGTGGGGGTGCCAGGAGAGTATAGAAAGTTATAATGTGGCAAATAATACAGAGAGAAACACAGGATAATGGGAGGAGACAGGAGGAAGTCATTCCATGTAGACTAGTTAGAAGGTAGAATGCAAGACTTCGGGAAAGAGGTGGGAAGGCGGTGGAGCCTGAAGTGACCAAGGGTAGAAATTATTAATTGCAAGACCGTGGGTAGGAATTATTAATAGCAGCTTCTCAAACTTTCATGTGCATAGGAATCGCCTGGCAATCTTGTTATACTAAGGATTCTAACTCAGGAGGTCTGGGGTGGGGCCTGGGAGTCTGCATTTCTACAGCGCTCCTATGTGATGCCAATGCTATTTTGAGTAAGGATGACTTGGCATGGGAAGAGAGAAAGGGGGAATGAGGAGAACATTTCGGGGGGCGGAATTGTGTGTGGAAAAGCCTGGAGGCATGGGAGCAACTGCAACATGTGGGAAATTGCTAATAATTTTGGATGCGGGAGGCCAAGGGGATGAGGAGGACAGATGCACTTGATGCTAGAAGCAGCCGTCAGATCACGAAGGACCCTGAAGGTGGTGCCAAGGATCCGGGACTTTTTCCTGAGGACAAGGGGAAACCACTGAAGAGTTTTAGGCAAAGAGATGATAAGAACCACTTTATTTTAGAAGGATCACTCTGATTGCCATGTGACAGGTGGACTGGGGACAATGCCACGTAGAGGCAGGAGACCAGTTGTGAGGCAATTGTACTAATCCAGTTGAGAAACAATAAGGCTCTAAACCGAACCAGTCCAGTGGGTAGAGAGAGGAGGCACCCGACTCTGGGGGACTCCAGAGACTGGATCACACGGACTAGATGGTCGAGGAGGGGGGAGGCGAGCTGGAGAGCTGCCTGTTTCCTGGCTGTAGATGAAGTTCTCTCTCTCTCCATCTCCCTTCTGCGCGTAGTTCCCCTCTTCTGCAAGGTAATAATTAGTGAACCAAGATGCCACTGGGAGCTTCCAAGAGAAAATACTGGAGCCAGGATTTGTACCCGTGACTCCTTGTTCCAAAGCCCACGTTCATTTTACCATACCTCATTGCTTCTTGGTGGATTTAACTGAAAGGTACAGAAGAGAAACAAGGAAGTCCCCATCCGAACTGAGCAGTGAGGAGTCCAGTGCTGAGAGCTGAAGCTTAGCGGGCTGGGTGGCCGGGGAGCAAAACTCTGGAGTACAAGGGTGGCTGGGATGCTTTATGGTTCTTTAGAGTCCAAGCAGTTTGGACTCTAATTTATAAAATTATGGCCAGTTAAGCTATTTCTTTAAGACCACAAAATTAAAGGGACAGAGAAGGCCTACAATCTGGGTCTTCTTATATTAAGTCCATCATTTTGTCTATTGTATAATAAATAATGTAACAAAGCCCAGAAGCTGAGAACTGGAAGTAACTTTAGAAATCACCAAGTTCAACCCTCCTCATTCCCTCTTTTCTTTTCTTTACTTTTTCCTTATTGTGGTAAGAACACTGAACATGAGGTCTGCCTCTTCACAGATTTTTAAGTGTAGTACACAGTACTGTTAAGTATAGTCATAATGTTTTACAGCAGATCTCTAGAACTTACTCATCTTGCATTTTGTCATTGACTACCTCCTTCCCATCTGTCCTAGTTTGCATTGCTATAACAAATCACCATAGACTGGGTGGCTTAAACAACGGAAATTTATTTCTCACAGTTGTGGAGGCTGGGAAGTCCAAGATCAGGGTGCCAGCTTGGCCAGGTCCTGCTGGGGCCCTCTTCCTAGTGGGCAGATGGCCACGATCTTGCTGTGTCCTCACATGACAGGGAGGAGAGAGCAGACAATCTCTCTGGTGTCTTTTCTTATAAGAGCAATAATCTCACATGAAGGCTCCACCTTCATGACCTAATTACTTCCCAAAGGCCCCATCTCCAAGTACCATCACATTGGGGATTAGGATCTCAACATGTGAATTTTAGGGGGACACATAGCACCATCATAATAAATGGTACTACCATTTAACCAGTTTCTCAGACTCCAAACCTAGGCATCATCACTGGCTCTTGCCCTAGGGTCTCTGCATAAGCAAGTCCTGCTGTCTCTCCTGCCAATGCCAGTCAATGGCCCCTTAGCACCCCTACCTCCACCACCCGAGTCTAACCCACCGTCACCTCTGAGCTGCCCAGATCCATTGGTCTTTTAACCTGTCTCACTGCTTCCTCTCTTACTCACCAATCCCCACTCCCACATGCAGAGCACCCAGGAGCATCTTTAAAACACAAACCAGATGATGCCACTTCCCTACTCATACCCCTCCAATGGCTTCGTGTCCACATAAAATCCAAACTCCTTAGCCTGACCAACAAGGTTCTTTATAATTGGCCCTGCCAATTTCTCTTCCCTCACCACCCACCACTCCCCCTGCCTTTGTGTGGCTCTGGCCACAGTGGATTTCCTGCTCCTCCTTTAATGTGTCTAGCTCATTCCCCACTCAGGCTGTGGGTCTCTTTGTTCCCTCTGCCTCAAAGTTCTTCCCCATATCTTTGCATAGTTCAACACCTCACACCATTCAGGCCTCTGCTCAGATGACACCTTGTTGTTTGAGGCTAGGGATGCCTTCCCTGACAACTCTATTGGAAATATCCCCTAGCCCCCACCTCCTGGCCTCCAGATCCCATTATCCTGCTTAACTTTTCTATGAAGCTCTTGTGCCTAACTATTAATAACATTAAATATTCATTTATTCACTTATTATATGTGAGGAGAAACTCACTAGAATGTAAACTTCGTGAAGTCTTCAAAACCCCTGGAACAGTACTTTTGCACAGAATAATCATCACTCAGTGTGTAATATACTTGCTGAATAAACGAAAAATGGTAGCACAATCTTTTATCACAGGGCTGTACCATGATGAGAATTCAGGATGACTTTGATTTTTCACCACTACAGATGATGCTTTGATATACCTCCTTATACATAAGTCCATGTGCCCATCTCTAATTATATGCATTAAGTATATTCCTAGAGACAGAATCACCTAAATCTCAGTGTATATATATAGTTACAACACTTTTGATTCACATCACTAAATGGCCCTCCAGAAAACTTGCACCAATTTATATACATATTCATACCAACAGTGTGAGTCTGTTCTCACATTTTCACTAATGCTGAGTGTGATCACTTTTGAAATCTTATCTACTTTGATAGCCAAAATAGCAGCATCACATTTTGTGTTTCTTTGAATACTTGTAAAAGGAACATTTCTCTTATGTCTGTCATCTATATTTATTTTTATGTGAAATCGTGATTGGATTCATTTTCCACTATTAATCTTTGTCTTTTTTCTTACTGATTTTTCAGGACTTGAGTTGTTGATCTGTTACATATAGACATTATAGATATATTTTCCTTATTTGCTGTCTGTCTTCTAATTTTGATTGTAGTACTATTTATTATACAGACATTTCTATTGGTTTTGACCAATTTTATCAGTTTATTCTTTTAGGATATATCCTGTTCCTTTTACACCCAGAAATTCTCTTTCCATCCTGAAACTAGACGTTCACTTTTTATCGTGAACCCTGCAATCCATATGGAATTTATCTGAGTGCAGGTTGCAGGATAAGGAGTCTAATTGTAGTTAATTTTTTCCCACATTATAACCAGATATTCTACACACTTTGCTGGATATGCCATCATTTTGCCACGAATTGGAATTTCAACATTTACCATATTTATCATATGATTGCTTTCAATCATTTGAGATTATTACAGGTATGGTTAGCTTCTAGTAATTAGTAATTAGCTTTCAGTAATTTCGAGTACCTTTAAATTTTTTATTTATACATAATTTTTTTTTTTTTTTGAGACAGAGTCTCGCTTTGTTGCCCGGGCTACAGTGAGTGCCATGGCATCAGCCTAGCTCACAGCAACCTCAAACTCCTGGGCTTAAGCAATCCTTCTGCCTCAGCCTCCCGAGTAGCTGGGACTACAGGCATGCGCCACCATGCCTGGCTAATTTTTTCTCTCTCTCTATATTTTTAGTTGTCCAGATCATTTCTTTCTATTTTTTAGTAAAGACGGGGTCTCGC